>JAQZBX010064229.1:0-16536 GCA_029593785.1 Cabassous unicinctus
CTGACTTTAAAACATACTGTGAAGCTACAGTGGTCAAAACTGCATGGTATTGGCACAAGGATAGACATACTGACCAATGGAACTGAACTGAGATCCACTCATATACATTCATGTGATTTTCAACAAGGCCACCAAGCACTTTCAGTTGGGAGAGAATGGCTCTTCAACAAATGGTGCTTGAAGAACTGGATATCCATACCCAAAAGAATGAGAGAGGAACACCATCTGACACCTTATACAAAAATCAACTCAAGATGGGTCAAGGATCTGAATATAAGAACCAAGACCATAAAGGCCTTGAAAGATTATGTAGGGAAGCATCTACAGGACGTTGTAATAGGAAATGGTTTCATGAACTTCACACCCAAAGTATGAGCAGTGAAAGAAAAAATAGATAAATGGGATCTACTCAAAATAAAAACTTTTGCACCTCAAAGGACATTATCAAGAAAGTAAAAAGGCAGTCTACCCAATGGGAGAAAATATTTGGCAACCATATATCTGATAGGAGCCTAATATCCTGCATATGTAAAGAAATCCTACACTTCAAAAATAAAAAGACAATCCATTTAAAAAATGGGCAAATGACCTGAAAAGACACTTCTCCAATGAAGAATTACAAATGGTAAAAGCACCTGAAAAGATGATCAACATCACTAGCTATTAGGGAAAAGCAAATTGAAATTACAATGAGGTACCAAGTTACACCCATTAGAATGGTGGCTGTTAAAAAACAGCTCACTCCGTGTTGGAGAGGATGTGGAGGAATGGAAACCCTCATCCACTGCTGATGGGAATGTAGAATGGTCCAGCCATTGTGGAGGACAGTTTCTCAAAAAACTAAATATAGAACTTCCATATGATCCAGCAATCCCATTGCTGGGTATATATCCAGAAGAACTGAAAGCAAAGGCATGAACAGATATATGCCCACCAATGTTCATAGTGACATTATTCAGTATTGCCAAAAGTTAGAATCAACCCAGATGCCCATCAACAGAAGAATGGATAAAAAAATGTGCTACATACATACAATGTACCTACCTTACCTTTTTCCATTTTTCTTTGATAAATTCATAGATGTATTCAACATATATATGTTGAGTGCCCCTCTGATCCAGGCACCTAGGGTACAGCAGTGAATAGTAGGCAAGGTTCCTAACTACATGAAGTTCACAGTCTAATGGGGAAGAAAAATTTTTTGCAAATAATTGCCAGTGTGGTGAAGTTAATAAATCATGGTGCTAGTGAACTAGTGTTAGAATGAGTTGCTATGATCTGCTCATCCCAAATGGTAATATATATATCTCCAGGTCAAAATTAGCTTTTTGTAAATTTAGCTGGACACCAACACTAAATAGTTCTGGACACCCTCAATAAGTTTTAAAAATGCTATTGTGAAGAACAAACTGAAAGGAATGATTTGTAATGGGAAGAAAAAAGAGGTAAATATTCAAGTGACATGCTTTTGAAAGTTTTCAGTGATGAAAATGCCATGGCCAGAGTGAGGAGAAAAAGTTGGTAGAGTTTAGTTTGAGGCAATGGGGAGGTTCATCAGATAGCTGAGTTTTGTTTTCAATGTAAAATGTAGAGTATGTTAACTTACTATTGAATGTGAACTTACAAGAGTTGAGTACAGTTGTTGGAGGATAATGGAGAGTGTGATTAAAAACTTTATAAAAAAGGAATCTGGAATTCTAAATAGAAATGCTGCAATTTTCAGGTCATCAGTACATCTCCCAAAACTGTGGGCTAACTGAATTAATAAGTCATTCCTGTACTCCAGCTCCTCATTGTTAAGGCATCTGGGAAACCTAAAAACACACCTTGTAAATGTGCTTCTCATTGCCTTATTTTTTTTTGCCTTGAATTTGACATTTTTTAAAGAACCATCATGTATATCATACAAGATTTCCATATACTGTCCCACCACAACAACTTACATTGTTGTGACATTTATTACAAATGATGAAAGAATGTCACCATGATATTACTTCCATCTACAGCCCATCACTTATATTTGGTGTATTTTCCCACAAATCATCCTATTATTAACAACATATATTAGTCTTGTATATATGTTATAGTTCATGAGACAATGATCTCATATTTGTACTGGTAACTATAGTCCATCATTGACCATGGGGTTCACTGGGTTAAAAGGTACCCTCCTTTGAACAATCCAACCAAAGTGAGTAACCAATAGCTTTCAGTTTAATATGCTGTCAACAGCTTACTTCATTTCAGAATTAATCCAAAAGGAAATTTCCCATACCCCTTATATGTCCCCAATTTTAACCCTTAGCAGTGATATAATATCTTCTTGGTCTTTGTAAAAATATTACAAAATTACTGTTACCTGTTGTCTATATGTTACATTAGTTGTATTTTCCCCATGTGTTTCGATATTCTTAACAACTTGTAATAGGGAAACATTCTTATTTTTGTAATATTAATCACAGTCATCATCTATCATCCATCATCCATTAATGAAATCGCTATGTTATACAGTCCCTAGATTATACTGTAGCATTCTTAGGCTATCCCTTTCACCCATTCTATCCATTTCTACACAATTACAGTCCACCTTATTATTTACATTCTAGAAACATTCAGTGTCAGCTCCCTCTTCTCAACCCTCATTCTCTCTCCTAGTACCTCTACTGTATAGTTTAACTCCATGAGTTTACTCATCATATTTACTTCATATTAGTAAGATATACAGTATATGTCCTTTTGTGTCTAGCTTACTTCACTCAACATAGTGTTCTCAAGGTACATCCATGTTGTCCTATGCATCCTATCTTCATTTCTTCTTATAGCTGAATGTATATAACATCATATGTATATACCACATTTTGTTATCAGTTCATTGGTTGATGGACATGGATTGATTCCATCTTTTAGCAATTGTGAATATCACTATGAATATTGGTGTGCAAATATCTGTTCATGCCCTTTATTTCAGTTCTTCTGAATATATTCCTAGAAATGGGATTGCTGGATCATATGGCAGTTCAATATTTAGCTTCTTGAGGAACTGCCAAACTGACTTCCACAGAGGCTCCACAATTTTATATTTTCAATAGTGAAGGAACATTCCCTTTTCTCCACATCATCTCCAGAACTTGTAGTTTTCTGTCTTTTTAATAATGGCCAGTCTGTAAGGAGTGAAATGATATATCATTGTAGTTTTAATCTGCATTTCCATAATAGCTAGTGATGTGAGCATTGTTTTATTTTCCTTTTGGTGATTTTTATTTCTTCTTTGGAAAAATGTCAGTTCAATTATTTGCCCTTTTTAACTGGGTTGCTTGTCTATTTTCCTTTTTATATATATTATTCTTTATTTTAGATATATTTTAGATTATAGAAAAGGTCTAATGGGGTTATAAGTGATTCCTATATGACATCTCCCTTGTGTTTTTTTATTTTTTTATTTTATTTTTTGAGGGCCAGGGATTGAACCCAGGACCTCATATGTGGAAAGCCAGCACTTAGCAACTCAGCCACATCAGCTTCCCTGAGGTGGTTTTTTCATTTGTTTGCTTGTTGTTGTTGTTTTTTCAGGAGGCTCTCAGAACCAAACCCAGGACCTCCCATTTGGGAAGCAGGAGCTCAACTGTTTGAGCCACATCTGCTCCTCCTCCCTTCTCTTTTTATCATTGAGTTGTGTGATATGTTTATATAACATTGAGATTCAACCGTTATTTTATATGTGGTTTTCAAAAGTTTTGTCTAATTGAATAGGCTTCCTTTTCTCTTTCTTAGCAAATTTATTTGAAGTACAAAAGTGCAATTTTGATGAAGTTCCATTTATCTCTTTTTTCTTTCTTTGCGCATCCATTGGATGTAAGGTTTAAAAAACTAGCACATAACAAAATTTCTTGAGGTTGTTTCCCTATTATTTCTTCTAGGAGATTTATGGTTTTGGTTTTTATATTAATGTCCTTGATCCATTTTATGTTAATTTGTGTATAAGTTGTGAGACATGGGTCTTCTTTCTTTGTTTTATCTATGGATACCCAGATCTCCCAGCTCCATTTATTGAAGAGACTCTTCTGTCCCAGCTAGTGTTTTGGAGAGCTTTGACAATATCACTGATAAGTAGATGGGGTCTATTTGTTAATACTGAATTAGATTCCACTGGTCAATATGTCTACCTTTATGCCAGTATCCTGCTGTTTTTAACCAATGTAGCTAAGTCAGAAAGTAAGAGTCTTCCAACTTCATTCTTTTTTAAAAGGTATTTTTCTCTATTCCTGTCCCCCTACTTTTCCAAATAAATTTGATAATTGGATTTGTGATTTCTGCAAAACAAGACTATTGGGAATTTTATTGGGATTACATTTGAATCTGTAAATGAGTATTTGGGTGGTTTAGACATTTTAAATGTAGTCTTCCAACCAATGAACAAGGAATGTCCTTCCAATTATTTAGGTCTTTATTTATTTATTTCAGCAATGTTTTGTTGTTTTCTAAATGCATATCCTTTATGTCTTTGGTTAAGTTTATGTCTAAATATTTGAGTCTTTTTGTCACTATTGTAAATGAAATTATTTGTTTCTGGTTCCTACTCACATTGTTCATTAGTATGCATTGAAACACTTCTGATTTTTGTATATTATTCTTTTATACAATCAAATTGATGTGCCTGTCTCTTTGTTCTAGTAACTTTGAGGTGAATTTTTCAGTATCCTCTATGTAGAAGATCAGAATCTCAGCAGAGTTGCAGGCAACAACTACTCTCCAGTTTGTTGGACTCATCCAGGACAACTAGCAAAAGGATGATGATGGACAACTCATGTCCCTAAAAACAGAGAATCTACAACTGCCAGAAAGACTGTTCCATCCATCCACCCCAATGGGATCTCAATCAGAAGCAGAGTAGGCAACACCATCCCCAAATCCTCAAGATTGAGGAATGAACAAAATTAAGGGGGAGCTGCATTCATGGACTAACATAGAGTTATTATTTTTCTAGTAATGGACAAACTTGTAACACTGATATAAAGGCATTGGTCATGAGATGTCCTGAGGGGAGGGAATGGGAAAAATAGGTGTAACATGGGACATTTTTGATACATTGGAATTGTTCTGCAGGATAATGTACTGACAGATACAGGCCATTAAACAGTTTGTCAAAACCTAAAAAAATATATAAGTGGAGAAATAGATGCCTCTACAATTATAGTGGGAGAGTTTATAGATCATTATCACCATTATACAGAACATTGTGACAGAGGATTAATAAAGTAATAGAGACTTGGGAAAATACATTAGAGGTTCTAGACCAAATAGACATACATTTACAGACTATTACACAAAAGTACAGCAGGATATATATTCCTCCCAAGTGCACATAGATCATTCTCCAGAATAGACCACATGCTAGGTCACAGAACAACACTCAATGAATTCAGAAAGATTGGAATTATACAAAGTAATTATCCTAGTCACAACAGAATGAAGCTGGAAAGTATTAAGTGCCAGAGAACCAGAATAGGTACAAAGATATTGAAGTTAAATAACACAGTCTTGGACAATCAATTGGTCAATGAGGAAAATTGCAGAGGAAATCAGTAACAACCTTGGAATGAATGAAAATGGGAACACAGTAATATCAAAACCTATGGGATGCAGGAAAAGCAGTGCTGATTAAAAATTTATAGCAATAAATGTCTATATATTTAAAAGAATCAAAGACCTAACTGTACACCTGGAGGAACTAAAAAAGAACAACAAACTAATCCCAAAGCAAAAAGAAAGGAAATAACAAAGATTAAACAGAGGTACATGAAATTGAGGATTACAAAATACTGGAAAAAATTAACAAAACCAAAACCTGGTTCTTTGAAAAGATTAATAAAATTGGCAAACCTTTAGCTAAACTAACAAAGAAAAAAGAGAGAAGATGCAAATAAAATAAAAAAATGAGAGATGGGATATCACCACTGATCTGAAAGAAATAGAGTATCATAAGATGATACATTAAAAATTGTAATGCAAGAAGATGGATAAGTTCAATGAAATGGACAAATTTCTAGTAACACACCAGCAACTACAGTGAAGAAAGAAGTAATTGATTAACTCAACACAAGACTCACAAGTAATGAGATTGAATTCATTATCAAAACCTTCCATGTCATAAAATCCCAGGACCAGATGGCTTCCCAGGTGAATTCTGCCAATCATTTGGAAAGAACTACCACCAAATCTGCTTAAACTCTTCCACAATGCAGAAGTGGAGGAGCTGCTGTCTGGATGCAGTGGGACTGGGCCAGATTGCACCATCTGATGCTGCCCCACGTTGACCACCTCCCAGGAGGCAGGGAGTAACTTGGGTGAGTACGGCCACCGTGGTCGCCTCTTCTCAGTCCGGGCTCTCTAGGGAACCCCACTCTCAGAGGGGAACCTGCACTCCCAGGAACCCCAAGGATTCCACAGTCCCCCACTCTGAGGGGAAATCTGACTCTGAGAAACAACAAGGGGACCCTCACTCCTCTGTGGGTTGACCTGGATTCTGGGGTACCCTCACTCCTGGAGGGACCCTGAGAGACGCTGGGGGGCAGCCAACTCTGAGGGGTCCCCACTCTTTGAGGGGTCCCCCAACTCTGAGGGGCCTCCTTCTCTGAGGGGCTGTGAGGGGACCTGGTCTCTGGGGGTCCCCCACTCTCTGAGGAAGTCTGGTGAGTGCATGGGCATGGGATCACCCTGGAGCCGAATGGGGGCACTGCTTCTGGGCAGGGGCATGGTGGGACTCAGGCTCCACCCAGTGCACAGGTGATTTGGGGGCCACAGCCATGCATATGTGCTGCACAGGTCCTGGCATGCAGCCAGGGGCCACTATTTGGCATGCGACGTGGGCAGACGGCAGAGCAAGTGCCACCGGCCTGGACCCTCAGATGGACTGAGCATGCTGGGCTCCTTGTCTCTGGAACCCGGGCTGCAGCTGCAGTAAGTTGGCTGAGGAAACTTGGTGGGAGTGGGGCGCGGGCCTCTAGAACCCCAAAAAGGGTGGAAAAGTGAGGGTAGCGACCTTTCCCGTTGCTGCGTTTCCAGAGCACCTTCCAGTGCAGCGCTTGTGGTGCTGTGGGGGCAAGCGGGGGTCCCAGAAAGTTGTGTGTTGAGGCTCTGTACATTTACATGAATCAATAATTAGCCGTTATTGTTAAGTGTGTTTGAGTTCTATTATTTGCCACCAAACATAATGTAATAGATACAAAGTGGAATTCTGAAAGTACATGAAAAGGTGGTGAATTTACCATCTAGATGAACTGGTGCAATGGCAATGTGTACACTTACTTGTTCCATAGTTTGTCATTTACACTTTGGTGACTGCTTAAGAAGGATGGTGAGAGAGGATTCCTTCTGTTTTCTAGCCTCTTCTACATGAAGTACTTTTTTCTCTTGCCTTGCTCTTTACTTGCTTCATCAGTCTCACAGCTATAGACTCAGCTCTCCTCCTCTCAGAGGAGGGGACTTGGAGAAAGGGAAACTGAATTGATAGTAGTAGGAATCCGGTACATGAGTGATGAGGAGAAATTTGTTTGTGATAAAGAAGAATCAGTGTTTTAAGAGAACATAGTTTAGGTATTGATTTCTTTTGCTATATGGCTGTGTCATTTCAATTAAATCTATAATTATAGGGTGATATGGTACAAATGAATTAGATAAAACAGATGGAGTTACATCACCTAATATACTTGCATTTGGTTCTAAGGAGATATCATCAAATTTTGATAAGAATAAGGATACCAGATTATAAATCAATAGTAGTACATGAACTAAGTTTTTTACCTGGATTGAGAAATAAATTGTGAAATTTAGATTTGGAGTATAAAGAAAACTGAATTTAAGTCACATTAGTGATTATGCTAACATGTCTATAGTAAAATTCCTCTTTAAAATATTTTAAGTTTAATAGGACTTTTGAAAAACTGTCTATAATTAAAAACTTTATAGATGATCTTTTATTCCCAAAACAGGAATTTGCTATAAAATGAAGGCCTCTAATATATTCTCTGAATTGATATTGTTTTGAGTGAATTATCTTCAAATTGTCCATTATTTCTGCTCATGTTTATGGACTCTGGGCTTTTAACCTAAGTATATGAAATTTGGAACAATTAAATTAGGCCTAGATTTGTACACTTTTTTCTCTTTAGGTTATTAACATAAACTTTATTTTTTAGAACAGTGTTAGAAAACATTGCAAAGAGAGTACAAAGAGTTCCCACATACCCCTCAGTCAGTTTCCCTATTATTAAATCTTAAATAACCATGGTATATTTGTTACAATTAATGAACCAACATCATTATTAAATAAGGTCCCTGCTTTATTCATACATACTTAGTTTTTGCTTAATGTCTTCTTTTATTGGAGAAATTATGGGTTTACAGCACATTCATACATAAAATACAGGATTCCTCTATACCACTCTATTATTAACAAGTTGCATTGATGTGGTACATTTGTTCCAATTGATGAAAGCACATTTTTTAAATTGTTCTTTTAACTATACTTCATGGTTTAACTTAGGATACACTGCTATGTTGTTCTTTATATTTAAAAATTTTATTCTATCTAGTACCATAAATACAACCTAAAATTTCCCCTTTTAACCACATTTAAGTATATAATTCACTGCAGTTAATTACATTCACCCTTGCTTACCAAAATTTTTCCATATTCCCAAAGAGAAATTCTGTACATTTAAAGACTTAACTCCCTATTTCCTACCCTGTCCCATCTCCTGGTAACCTATATTTTGGATTCTGGTTTTATGAGTTTGCTTATTCTAATTATTTCATATCATTGAGATCATACAGTATTTATACTTTTGTGTCTGATGTATTTCACTCAACTCTTGAAAGATGAGCCATGTTGTCACATGTATCAGAACTTCATTTCATGTTTACAATTGAATAATAATCCAATGTCTGTACTACATTTTATTTCTCTATCATGTAATAGACACTTGGGTTGCTTCCATCTTTTGGCAAATGTGAATAATGGTGCTATGAACATCTCTGTGCAAATACCTGTTTGAGTCTCTGCTTTCCATTCTTTTGGGCATATATTTAGTAGTGGGTATGCTTGGTCATATGGTAATTCTATACTTAACTTTCCAAGGAAATGCTGGACTGTCTTCCACAGCAACTGCACCATTTTACATTGGCACTGCCAAGAAATTTTCTCTATATCCTCTCCAACACTTGTAATTTTCCAGTTTTAAACTAGTAGCTATTCTAGTGGATGTGAAATGGTATCTCATTTTAGTTTTGATATGCATTAACTTAATGGCTTATGATGATGTCCTCTTTTCATCAGGTTTTTGACCATTTGTATATCTTTGGAGAGATGTCTGTTCAAATCTTTTGCTCATTTTAAAAGTGGGTTGTTTGAGTTTTTGTTGTTGAGTTGAAGAATTTCTTTATATATTTTGTACATTAAACCTTTATTAGATATGTGGTTTCCAAATGTTTTTTTCAATGTTAAGGTGGTGGTTTTACTTTCATGATAAAGTCCTTGGAGGCACAAAACTGTTAAATTTTTATAAGGTCCCATTTATCTATTTTTCTATTTGTTGCTTGTGCTTTGGGTGTAAAGTCTAAGAAACCATTGCCTAACACTACGTCCTGAAGATGCTTTCCTGTTTTCTTCTAGAAATTTTATAGTTCTAGCCCTTATATTTAGCTCTTATATTTTGGTCTTTGATCAACTTTGAGTTGATTTTTGTATGTAGTATAAGGTATGGGTCCATCTTCATTCTTTCACAAATGAAAATCCAGTTTTTGCAACACCATTTGTTGAAGAGACTCTTCCTTCCCAATGGACTGCTCTTGGCAGCCTTGTGAAAAATCATTTGGCCTTAAGTATGAGGGTTGATTTCTGAACTGTCCATTTTATTCCATTGGTCTTTATATGTGTTCTTGTCTCAGTACCATGCTGTTTTCATTACTGTGGCTTTGTTATGAATTTTAAGATTGGAAACTGAATGTCCTCCAACTTTGTTCTTCTATTCAAAATTTCTTTGGTTATTCAGAGTGCCTTACTTTTCCATATAAATTTGATGATTGGCTTTTCCATTTCTTCAAAGCTGCCTGTTGGGATTTTGATTGGGATTGTGGTGAAACTGAAAATCACATTGGGTAGGATTGATGTCTTAAAAATATTTAATCTTCCAATCTATGAACATGAATGTCCTTCCATATATTTAGGTCTTCCTTGATTTCTGTTAGCAATGTTTTGTGATTTTCTGTGTACAAGTCCTGCATATCCTTGGTTAGACTTTTTCTTAGATATATGATTCTTTTAGTTTCTGTTGTAAATCAAAATTTTAAATTGATTTCTTCTGATTATTCATTTCTAGTGTGTACAAACACTACTGAGTTTTAGGTACCCACCAGTTTGCTAAATGCATTCATTAGCTCTAGGTCCTTTGTTGTAGGTTTTTCAGGGCTTTATATAGGATCATGACATCTGCAAATAGGGAAAATTTTACTTCATTCTTTTCAATTTGGTTGCCTTTTATTTCTTCCTTTATTTCTTTTCTTACCTTTTTTTCTCTAATTTCTCTGACTAGAATTTCCAGTATAATGATGAATAACATTGGTGGCAGTGGATATTCTCATTTGTTCATGAAGTTAGAAGGAAATCTTTCAGTCTTCTCACTGTTAAGTAGGATGCTAGCTGCAGATCTTTCATAGATATGCCCCCTTTCACATTGAGGATGTTTCCATTTATTCCTAGTTTTCTAAATGTTTCAATCCTGAAGTTGTGCTGGATATTGTGAAATGCCTTCTCTGCATCAATTGAGATGATCAAGTGTTTTGGTTTTTCTTTTTTCCTTTATTTTTTTATTATGGAATGTTGCATTAACTCAGGAGTTCTTAAACTTTTTGTTCCAGGGGCCCCTTTGCCAGTAAGTGAAAACCATAGACCCCTTATTAAGTCCACACTATAGAGTGTATTATTTAATAATTATATCACATCCACACCAACACATCCCTACAAGAATAGCTTTTTTTGAATTTCAATTCAAGCTCATGGACCTCTTGTTAAGAACCCCTGCATTAATTGATTTTCATATATTGAACTATGCTTGTATTCCTGGCTTTAATCCCAATTGTCATTGTATATAATTCTTTTAATGTGCTGTTTGATTTGGTTTGTGTAACATTGTAATATTGTTTATGAATTCCAAAAATAGATATTGGATTATGTTTGTAAAGTGGTCTGTTCCTCTGGGCATATTAGATTATAATGAATTCAGAGGTTTCACTTTTACTTGATTAAATAATGATTAAGGCTTTGATTGGGCAACATCAGTAAGATGTTGAGTCCCCACCCCCTTGGTGGGCAGGGACTCAAAGAGAAACCACACCACAGAGAAGCGAGGTTGGAGTTTTGATCCTGGAGCCTGGGAAGTAAACACAGAGAGAAGCAGATAACATGACAAGGGAGAGAAAACTCCATTAGACACTGCAGAGACCCCAGAAAGAAAGAGAAGCCATTTGCCTGGTAGTCTACAGTTGGGCTTATGGAGAGAGCAGAGTAGCTGAGCTTGGAGAGAAATGAGCCATAGGAACAGAAGAACCCAGGAAGCCTGGACCCTTGCAGATGTCAGGAGCCATCTTGTTCCAACACATGGCAACAGATTTTGCTGAGGGAAGTAACTTATGCTTTATGGCCTGGTATATGTAAGCTTCTACCTCATATAAATACCCTTTATTAAAGCCAAAACATTTCTGGTATTTCTCATCAGCCCCCCTTTGGCTGTCTAACATAGTTTGCTAGTATTTTGTTGAGTCCTTTTCATCTGTATTCATAGAGACAATGTTCTGTAATTTTGTTTTCTTATTTCCATCTGGCTTTTGTATGAGGGTAGCATTGGCCTTTGGAATGGATTGGGAAATATTCCCTTCTCTTCAATTTTTTTGGAAGATTTTGATCAGGATTGGTATTAATTCATCTTGGAATGTTTGAAAAAACTCTCTCAAACCATCTTATCCTGGGCTTTTGTTGGTTGGGAGGTTTTGATTATTGATTTAATCTCTTTACTAGTTATTGGTTTGTTGAGATTTCTGTTCATCTTGGGTCAGTATAGGTAGTTTATGTGTCTCTAGGAATTTGTCCATTTCATCTAGGTCATGTAATTTGTAGATATACAGTTCACAGTATCGTCTTATAGTCCTTATTTTTCCCCAGTGGGGTTGATAGTAATGTAAACCTTTCATTTTTTATTTTAGTCCTGTGTCCTTTTTTTTTCAGTCTAGCTAATGTTTGTCAATTTTACTGATCTCTTCAAACAACTAACATGGTTTTGCTGATTTTCTACTTTTTATCCTCTATTTCATTTATCTTCTAATATTTTTTATTTCCTTCCTTTTGCTTGCTTTGGGTTCAGCTTGCCCTTCTTTTTCTCATTCTTCCAATATTGAGGTTAGGTCTCTGATTTGAAATCCTCCTTTTAAAATATATGCATTTAGAGCTGTATATTTCCCTGTCAGCACTGCCTTTGCTGCATCCTATAAGTTTTGCTATGTTGCATTTTCACTGTCATTCACCTCAAGATATTTCCTAGTTTCCCTTGTGATTTTTTCAAGAGTACAGTGTTTAATTTCCACATTTTGTCAATTTTCTGTTTCCCACTCATTGTTTCTGAGCTTCATTCCATTGTGGTTGGAGTAGATACACTATTTTTTAGTATCTTTAAATTTGTTGGTATGTTCCATAGTGTAACATATGTTCTATCCTGGAGAATGATCCATGTTCATTTGAGAAGAATGTGCATTCTGCTGTTCTTGGGAGAAGTATTCTTTATATGTCTGTTGGGTCTAGTCGGTGTAGAGTATCATTCAAATATTTTATTTTCTTATTTTTTGTTTCGATGTTTTATCCATTATTAAAAATGATATATGAAATTCTCCCTCGATTAATGTGGATTCATTTATTTCTCCCTTCATATCTGTTAGTATTAGCTTCATATATTTTGGGCTTCTGATGTTAGGTGCATATATATTTATAATTGTTAGGTCTTCTTGTTGAATTGTCCCCTCTATCACTATATAATGACCATCTTTGTCCCTCCTTACTGTTTTTGACTTAGAGCCTCTTTTATCTGATATTGGTTTAGCTACCAAAACTCTCTTTTGGCTATTATTTGTATGGTATATATTTTTCCTTCCTTCCCCTTTTAAAATACTAATATTTTAAAATTTATAATGATTCTCTTGTAAACAGCATATAGTTGGGTCATATTTTTTATCCATTCTCTACTAATATCTCTCTTTTCACTGGCGATTTTAACCAATTACACTTAAAATCACTACTGGTACTACAGGACCTTCTTTTGATGTTTTGCTATTTCATCCTTGTAACTCTTATACCTGTTTTGCCCTCAATTCTTCTGTTAATGCCTACTTTCATATTTATTTATTTTTTTGTCTTGTACCATATTAAGTCCCTTCTCATTTCTATCTGGTTATGTTTTTCATATATTTTTCTTGAGGTTACAATGGGGTTAAAATTCATCATCCTAAATATATAACAAGATATTTGATTAGATACCAGCTTTACTTCTTTGCATACACTTATAATGTTCCAATACCTTTTCATTTTCCCAATTTTGAATACTTGTTACAAACTACATCTTTGTATATTATAAGTCCCAAACCATAGGTTTATCCTTACTTTTTATGCATTTGTGTTTAGTACTTATGGGAAGTAAGAAGTGGAGTTACATACCAAAAATACAATATAATAATATTGGCATTTATATATACCAAAATATTTACCTTTACTGGAGGTTTTTATTTCCCTATTCCATCTTGGACTCCTTCCTAGAGTCCTTTCCTTTCAGTCTGAAGAACTTCCTTTAGCATAGCTTGTCACAATGTCTAGTGGTGATGAATTCCATCAGCTTTTGTTTATCTGGGAAGGCCTTAATCTCTTCCTCATTTTTGAAAAATAGTTTCACCACATATAAAATAATTGCTTAGCAATTGTTTTCTTTCAGCCCTTTAAGTATTTCAATCTACTGCCTTCTTCACTGTGGTTTCTGATGAGAAATCTGTACTCAGTCTAATTGGGACTCCCTTGCAATACATGGTTTTTCTCTTGCAGCTTTCAGAATTCTCTCCTTTTCCTTTGCATTTGATAGCTTGATCAGTATGTGATGGTGCATCTTTCTTTCCAGATTTATTCTCTTTGGTGCTATTTGGGCTTCTCTGATGTGTGTATTTCATGTGTTTTGCTAAATTTTTGAAGTTTTGCCATTATTTCTCTGAATATTTCCTCTGCCCCTTTCACATTGTCTTCTCCTGAGACTCCCATTATGTGTATATTGGTAATCTTGATGGTGTCCCAGAGTTCTGTCTCTTTTTACTTTTTACAATTATTCTTTCTTTGCTCTACTCAATCTGACTCATTTCCATTGCCTTGTCTTCAATTTCACTGGTTCTTTCTTCCACAAATCTCCTTTTGGAACTCTCCTGGTAATTTTTCATTTCATTTATTGTGGTCTTCAACTCCAGCAGTTCTATTTGCTTCCTTTTAAAAAATTTGTTTCCTTTTTGATATTCTCATATTATTCATTCATTGTTTTGCTGATATCCCTTAGTACTTTTTCTGTATTTTCTGTCATCTCTTTCTTTGGATGGGTCATTTCCTTTTTATTTCTTTTTCTTTGTGATCTTCTGTTACCAATGTACATTGTTATATTTTAAGATGTTAACACTGAGATTTATTCCTAGAAACATCTGTTTCTTGAATTTGTAACCACCTGGTAACATGATAGATTTTCTTTAGGGATGGAAGCTAACAATACCAAGAAAGCATACAAAAAAAGAAACATCTTTCACTGTCTTACAAATTGGCTTTGTTTTGGCTTTTTCTTTCCCTCAGGAGTTCATTCCTTTTATCTGGAAGTCAGCCCAAGGTGAATGCCAAGTGCAGGGTCCTTTTTGTCTTTTTTGGGTCCATGTCTTGTCCTGGGCTTGTGCTTGCTAGTGACCTTAGGAATTTCCCTGTTTACAGGAGTTTGAATGGCCTCTTTACTTCCCAGGAAAGAAACCTCCTGCCTCTCTCAGGTGTTCCCATGCAGGTACTAAAGTAAGTAAGTCTTTCCCCAGGCCATCCTCCTCACTTGTTTATTACCCTGCTTTCATTGGCTAAAGCTGCTTTTGAATGGAAAGCAAATAATGGGAGGGGTTCTCACCAGAGAGGAGTTTTAAATCAGTCTTTCCCAGCTAGAACAACGGTAGGGATCCACACTGCCTTGAGGAGTAGATGAGGTAGGGCCACAAAGGATCAGAAGCTTCTTTCAAGGTTCCCCCAAGCTGCACTTGTTTGACTTGGTCACTGTCCTGCAAATATAGCCCTTCAGCTGTTGTCTGCAGCTCTCAGGGAGCATACCATCTTTAAGTGTCACTTCTGCCTTTGTTTGGGGTAGGTTAGAACAATCACTGCCTTCAAGTTTGGCCTCCAGTGATCTGAAGAAACTAATCTAAAGCAGTGATCAAGAATTCGACTGTGCATTCCACCATCTTTGGGAAATGTATTTTCATGTCCCTTTCTGTCATTAGCAAGCTAAGCCAGGGGCCAGTTCCCCATGTTGTGTTTTGTGAGAGTGGGTGCTTTAGCAAGGGCATCTGCTTTGTAGAGAGAACAAGTTACTGGTATTTGCCATAATTTACCACACTCTTCCTCTGTTCTTCCCTGAATGCTACACAGTATTCCACTTTTTTCTCGAGTCTCAGAATGGTCAATTCCAACAGTTCCTGCCTTTTTAATAGTTCTGGTGTAGCAACTCCTTCATGGAGCTTCCTACTCTTCCATCTTCCCACAATCCCTTGTACTCATCTTTATTAACAGGTTTTTCTTTCTGTGCATTTTTGTGAACATTGGTATAAGTGGTTAATTCAGGCTTTTTAGACAATAGGGATGATGATGACCTAGATTGCAGGGAAAAATGATCAAGGCAAATACTATAAATGATGAAATGTAATAAGTAGAAAGTGTCTTAGTTTGCCATGGGACTTCCAGTGCAAAGTACCAGAAATGTGTTGGCTTTTATAATTAAGGGGAAATCATACTGTTTTGAGGTGATGAAATCTCCAAATAAAGACACCATCAGTTATGCTTTCTCACCAAGTCAGCTACTGGTGATGCTGGTGTCCTGCCATGTGGCAAGGCAAGATGGTGAGTCTGCCAGTCTGTCTCTTCTTTTGCCTTGAGCTCTGCTGTGGCTATCATGCATATGGCTTGTCTCTTTCCAGCCCTTCTCTCTCAGCCTTGGCTGCTCTGCCTTCTCCCTGAACCCAGCTGTGGATGCTCAGGCATATGACTCTCAGCCTTAAGTGACTCCATGGGACCAGCTTCATGCTTCAGCTTCAGCTGTTAGCAATCCTTAAATCCTCTCATATGGCCCCATGTGCACTCTGTTTATCAGCACAGTTATGGGTTAGCTTAAAAATATAATTTTCTCAAGCCAGGACAGAAAGTATGTATATATATATATATATATATAT
>JAQZBX010064230.1:0-16537 GCA_029593785.1 Cabassous unicinctus
GGCGGTGAGGTGGGGTGAACGGGATGAAGACCAACCCATTCAGACAAAGGACTCTAGACACGTGAGTGCCCTGGCTTCTCCCATGGTAGCCTCCATTTTGCAGAGACTGGAAACAGGGTTTGGAGGGGTGCAGTCCCTTGCTGTGGCCACACGGCTGGTGGACTGTTGCTGGTATCCAAGCACTTGGCCCAGGACAATCTGAGCATGCCCACCCATCTGCTGAGGCCCTGGGGTGCCCCCTGCTGCCCTTGCTTCCTGGCCAGCCCCCTACAGCTCCCTCTCCCCTTCCCTCTCCACTGGCACCTGACTCAGAGGCCAGTCTTGACGTGAACCTCCGGTGGCACAGGCTCCTCATGCCCCTGAAAGGAGCCGGGTCATGCCCTAGAACCAGCCCTGAGCTGTCCCCACCCTCAGCCTCTCATCTCTCATGCCCAACTTCACCCCGTTCTTCTTGGCCCCACTCCCCCTGCCTCCCTCTCACCCTCCTTTACACCTTCATGCCAGCTCCAAATGGCCCAAAACACTCCATCCAGAGCGATCTACCCCGGCAGGTGGGTGCCCCACGAAGACAAAAGACCTGTCCCTTCTGAGTCCCACAGCAGGGTTTGAATCCCGGCCCTGCCACTCCTGAGCGGTGGGACAAGTTACCGAACTTTTCTGAGCCACAGTTTTCTCACCCGAAAAGCAGGAGACAAGAACCTGGCTGACAAGCTGTTGTCAGGAAGAGATGTGTTGATGGGCATGGTCTCTAGCCATTCGTTCACCTCTTTGTCCTTCGGTCCATCCATCCGTCTACCAATCCATCACTCTGGCCATTCCACCGACATTTATTAAACTTCTGCTGGGTGCAGCCTGCTTGCAAAGTCTCAGAGGGGGTGAAAATGGCAATGCTTCACTCCCCGCCATGGGCAAGAGCAATAAGAGCCTGTGCCCTGGTTTAAGCCTCACAACAACGGTTACTACACCCATCTCACAGACAAGGGCGCTGAGACTCAGAGGGGCCGAGGCCAGGCTTCTGCAACCCAGGAGGCCCCGCTCCTGGCCTCTGTGCACGTCCCCGTGCCCCAGGGCTGCCTGGTTCCGCTGCAGCCCTGGCTGGCCCAGAAGTCCTTCTCCTGCTCAACTGGCAATCGCCACCCGTGTTTTATGAGCGGCTCCCTCTCCACAGCGCCTGCCCCCACTTCCTTCATTCTTCTCCCCCACCCCCGGCCCCATCCAATGGGGTTCGGTCTAGCACCTCTGAGTACCCACCCCCTGTGGTTTCCAAGGGCTCATAATTTCCATCTCCATCCGTTCCTTATTAATTTTCTTACAAAATGTGTTCCATGATTTCACTGACATCATAGCTGCCCACTCCTTGAGGAAGTCTTGTGGGAAACCCCCAGGTGGGCCCGAGGCGCGCCCTCCCAGCAGCTCTGGCCCCTGCCCTGCTGGCAGCCAGCGGACACAGACAGGGCCATAGCTTCCCGGTGTCCTGCAAAGCTGTCATCTCTCCCTGGCCAGGCAAGACGTCTGGGGCAGGCGGGGACCGACTGGCGGTGCCTAAACTTGATATTCTTTCACACTGTTCCCAATATCCAGAGCGGTAGGTGTGACTCCAGCGAGATACAACCAATGCCCAGAGGCTCAGAGAAGGGAATCAACTTGCGCTGGGCCACACGGCTCAGTAGAGCTGGGGCTGGGACGCCAACGGCTTACTCCACTCTGCCCCCTTACACACCTCCATCGCCAGTGCCCAGGTCAACCACAAGGACAGACGGACTCAGGGCCAGCCAGGCTGAGAGTGAAAGTGAGGGGGAAAGACGACTTTCTGCCTGGATCCACCTGGCTGTCCTAAGCACAGTGGGGCTGACACTGACTCTTCCGCAGTTCTGGTCACCAGGGCGCGAGGGGTCCAACGGGTCCAACAGAGAAATGCAAGGTGCAGAATTCACTAATGTTGGCGCTGAACTTGGCCCTCAGGCATTTCCATCAGGCCAGTGATGCCCTTCGTCAGACCGACAACATCCGGAACGGGAGTAAGGGCCTGAGTGACCCTTGCATGCTCCCGGGGCTAAGAACCATCCACCTATCTATCCACTGACCCACCCACCCCATCTTACAGATGAGAAAACAGAAGCCCAGAGAGAGAAAGGATTCACCCTGGATCACAGAGCAAGTGGGTGTTAAGACCAGACCCTTATGCTCTCGACTCCTCAGCTGAGGCCCTGTCACCCCAAGGGCAGGGAACAGGGCATTTTAATAGGAGGCCCTTTGGAACCGAGCTTACAATTTATTAAGTGTGTCGGGTGGTGGGCTGGGGGCTGCCAGTGGGCTGGGTGGGGTGGGGGAAGGGACTTGGGGCTGCCCGGCCCTGCCAGCAAATATCCAGCTTGGTGTCTTGAAATGTTCAAAAGTCTACCCTTTGCCCTGCAATGTTTCCCAGCCTTGGGGTGGGATGGCCAAACCGATACCGATACCTCCGGGGAGATTAGGGGATAAGATGGGGGGTGGCAGGGGGCAGAGAGCTCAGAAGATAAACTTCCTGCCTCAACGGCTCTGCTGGGGTTGGCTGCATCTCCCCATGTGCCTGGTGACTTGTCCCAGGAAATCCCCACAACCTCGTCCTCCATCCACTGGGAAACTCCCCCCAGGAAGCAGTTTCCTCATTCATTCTCTCTCTCCGCGAACTCTGGGAAGCAAAGGTGTATGGGCCCTTGGGGACTTTTGGTCTAGTTTCTTCTTTGACTCTTGGGAGACTGAAGGCCAGAGAGAAATAACTGGCCCCAGGTCACAGAGAGAGTTAGTTAATGGCCCGATTTGGGCTGGGGGTGGGGTCCAGGTAGATTTGCAGCTCCTGGAGGACAGCAAGGAGGAAGTGGCCCAATGGCCAAGCAACCAGCTTTCCCCCAGGCTACCATGAGGCCCAGGGAACAGGAGAAAAGGCTGGAGGACCAGGGAACCCCTGGCCTGGCCAGAGCGCCTGCTGCATGGTCCTGAGCCAGCCCTTCCTGCAACAGGATCAGGTTGGTGGCAATGGGGCTCCTGCTCCTGTCTCTTGTCTCAGGCAATGCTGTTTTGGCCAGGCATCAAGGTTCTTTGTTATCTTGTTCCAGCTGTCCCCTCTGCCCAACTAACTCACCAAACACTCAGTCAGACTGAACTCTCAGCCGTTTCCCTAGCACACAATGCACTGTAGCGTCTATGGCGAATTCTCCATTTGGATTGCCTGTTTTTTTTTTTTCGGTATTGGGGCCAGGATTGATCCTCGGACCTCGTATCCTCGTATGTGGGAAGCTGGCGCTCAACTACTGAGCCACATTGGCTCCCCTGAGTTGGTTTTTTCGTTTGTTTGTTGTTTTGGCTTTTTTTTTATTTTAGGAAGCACGGGGAACCGAACCCGGGACCTCCCATGTGGGAAGCAGGCGCTCAACCGCTTGAGCCACATCCATTCCCTGGATTGCCTTTTGACCCATCTTTACCTGCAGACTCCTATTCAGCCTTCAGAACCCAGCACAAGGTTTGTTTCCTAAGTGAAGCCCCACCCCCACCCTCAGGTTCAACTGGCTAGGCCTTCTCAAGCTTGTATACTGTGCAGCATATACTTCTAACATGGCACTGCCCTGGACAAGGAAGGGATCTCATGTCCTCGTTCTTCACTGTGCCTGGCAGAGTAGGTGCACAGCACATACTGGGTCTACTCTTGCTATTCGATCATCCTTGATACTTCACACAGAGCTACACATATTCAAAGACCAGGAAGGAGGCCTTTTCTATTGCAAGAAACAGAAGCTTGGAGTCAGACAGATCTGGGTTCAAATCCCAGCTCCCCTGTGACCTGGGAGCTGTCTCCTAAGCTTCCCTCATCTGCAAAATGGGAATAATTATGTCTATCTTGCAGAGAAATGGTGAGGATTCAATGAGGTAATCCAGGTAAAGAGCCTGGCATGTAGTAGATGCTAAATAAATGAATGAATGGATGGATGAATATATTTTTAATATGATATATGTTATACATATTAATAGGAATGAATAAAGACCCCAGTTCCCTGGCAACTTGTTCTCAGGCACTGATCCCTTGGAAAAACATCTAGGAGGGTTTCCATCTGATCTGAGGACTTCTCGGCACCCCAGCCTAAGCTCCACTTAATTGTCTTGCTCTGAGGGTGCCGAGTAAATACTCCAGGCCAGCTGGTGCCTGGAAACCGCCGATTGCCGGAGAGCAGCTCGTTAATTTTCCCGTCTCTGCACACAGACCCTGCTGCTTCTGCAACTCATCTTGGGAAATTGAGTGGAGCGGGTCAGGCCAGGGCCAGGGGTCGAAGGAAGTGGGGCTAGGGGTGCCAGGGGACTTGAAAGGGCTGCAGAGGCACTACTGGGGAGCCGTCCAGGCTGGAGGAAACGGGCTCGGAGCTGCTGAAAGGCAGATGGATCCCAGGCCCGGCTGGGCCCCTCCGGCTCTGACTTAGCTTTCTCTCCTCTCTGGTCTGCACGGGGTGGGAGGGAGCCAGGGCCACATAGCGAGGCTGGACACGCACCAGCCCTGAGGGTGCACAGCTCTGCGGGCCAGAGGCCCCATGCCAACAGAGAGGCAGCGTGGTATCGCAGTTGAGAGCGTGACTCTGGAGTCCTGCTCCGTGGGTTTGAATCCTGGCCCTGCGACTTAGTGATGGGTGTTCTTGGGTAAGTGACTTCACTTCTTTGTGCCTCAGCTTCCCCTGTGGTAAAATGAGGAGGATAACAGTACCCATTTAATTGTGGGTGTAGTGGAAAGTAAAAATACATAAAGAGCTTAGAACTATATCTGATATGTTACTTGCTCAAGAAATGCTAAGCAATTTTTATAAGTTCTTCCTCCCCATTTTGGCTCTTATTTGCAAATTGTGATACAAGGCAGCCCCAAGGAGTGTGCGCCCTTCTGAACTTGGTGGAAGAGTGTCGTGATTGATTGGTGATGTCTGCCTTGGGCTCAGGAAGGGAGAAGTGCAGCCTGCAGCCCCTCACATGCCATCACTGCTTTCATCACTCACTCGGGAGATATATGCTAAGCTCCTGCTCTGGGCCAGGCACAGGGCTAGGCCCTGAGATATAAAGGTGAACAAAAACAGACACAGTTCCCCATGAGAACCAAGAGGCCAGTGGGAAGAACCTGGTCACCTCAGCACAAAGGCACGTGCCCAATTAGAACCATAAACACGCTGAGAAGGGGAGGTGGGGCGATACTGCATTTGGAGGGAGGCCGGGCTCTGGCTCTCCCTCCAGGACTAGTTTGCTGTGTGACCTTAGCCTAGCCACTCCGCCCATCTTGGCCTGTGTCCCCTCATTCACAATGGGCACAGCAACACCTTTCCTGCCTGAACTCGGCACCTTTCCTAGAATTCGCTTTTCTTTTATGCCCCTGGCCTTTGCCTAGAATACTCTTTTCCTCTTTTTCGAGAGCAAATCTTCATCCCATGAGAACCAGCTCAAATGCTCCCACCTCGCCCTGCGAACAGGTAGAACCCTCCATCATCACAGGGTCTGTCCGTGGCACCCTTCTCTTGACTGGGAACCCTCGCAGGATCCAGGCTGGGTCTGGCCCCTCTTCAACGCCCCAGCCCCGGTGGAGGCTGGACCCGATGGCCTTCTGAGCTCTTGGAGACTGGGCTCAGTGGCCAGCTAGAACGCTTAGGTCAGAAGGCTTGGCCTTGAATGCTGCTTCTGCCACTTCCTAGTCTCAGCCTTGGCCACACGACCAATCCATTCTGAGCTTTGGTGTCTCCATCTATAAAATGATACCTCAGAATTATGCTGTGCAGAGTCCGAGTCTAGCAAGGACCCTGATATATAGCAGGTGCTCAATAAAAGTACTTGTCCCTTTTCCTTCCTTCCTAAAGTGGCACACAGGGCCAGTGCCTGTGTTCTGCAGTGTCTACAGTGTCTAGGCAGACACAAGGCCCTGGGAGAGAACACATTTGCTAGAAACCCACTAAGTCCACATTCCAGGGAGCTGGGCCCAGAGGAGCTGAGGAGACATGGGGGAGAAAGGGTGGGGACAGGGCCCTCGAAGGCGCCCCAGCGGGACGTGGTGCTCACAGGCTGTTCTGCGAACAGTGGGACCCCTGCCCTACGTGGGCCCTCAGCTCTTCCTGCTCTCCCACCTCGCTGGGAAGTCCTCCCATCCTTCCCTTGAGCTGAGACACCCGCCTTTTGGTGCCACAGCCGGAGCTGATAATAAAGGCACCTCTGTGTCTCTGGGGAAGCAGGGCTGGGGGGCGGCAGCGAGGGGGGGCCCACAAAGCTCCCGCAGCTGTGTGTTTGCAAACAGGGGAGCTGAGCTGTGCAGAGGGGCTGAAAGCACTAATTGTCTTTAATTAAAGGAGGTTGGAGGCAGTGCAGGCTTTGACAAAAGAGATTTCCAGCCTGTTAACAGCTTCAGCCTTCGCTGGGGCTGGGCCGCCCAGGCGCGCCCCAGGCTTTGTCCCTGTGGGGCCTGGCCCCGTGGAGGGCACAGCCAACACCTGCCCGGGGTGGGGTGGGGGCGCGGTGCAGGCTGCAGGGACCAAGCACATGAAGAACTGTGCTGGCCTGGGAGGATGTCCTCATGAAGCCCCCCTCTCATGAATGCACTCATTTATTCCTTCATCAAGCATCCCTGAGCACTTGCTCTGTGGCTGGCTGAACTCAGAACCGGGGGTACAGAGATGGGGCAGTCCCTGCTTCAAGGACTTGGAAGAGGCTATATGGGACAGTAGTTGTGAGCACAGACTCTGGAACCAGCTGGTCTGGGTTGGAATTCTGACTGCCACTTACTAGATGTATGATCTTGAGCTAGTTACTTCACCTCTCTGGGCTGCAGCTTTGCCGTCTGTAAAAGGGAAATGGTAAAATGGCACATACTTTACAGGTTGTGTGAAGATGACTGTTGGAAGACGTTTGCGCTTTACAAGCATCAGTCCTTGTTACTCATTCCTTCATTTATCCAACTCTATAGCTGGTTGGGGTCCCCAGAGGCCCTCAATGATGGGAAGCACCTTCAACCAAGAGGGGATGTGGTGAGGGCTGCGTTCTAGTGCCAGCTCTGCCAGTCACTTGCCTCGTGGGTTCCCAGCCTCAGTTTCCCCACCCATACAATTGGGGCTGGGAAGGATGGTGTGTGTGGGAAGGCTTTTTGGACATGCATGATCTCAGCTCCAGCCCTGCTTCCCAAACCCTCCCTCCAGCGCCCTGGGAATCAAGCCTCCTCTTGCAGGGCCTTACTGGGCTCCTGCTCCCTGCTGCATACAAATGGGCTCAGCCTCCCACCCCAGGCGGCTTTTTGGCTCACTCCATTCTTTTGTCTTCTCTCGAACCAGCCTCACCCTCCCAGTCCTCAGACATATCTGCAGCCCCCTCACCCCCAGCAGAGTGCTCTCTCTCTCTCCCACACACACACACACACATAAACAGGCACGCGTGCACACCTGCCTGATTCTCACCCCCCACTCCCACCCCCACCTGATAGATCACTGTCATCTCGTCCCCTCCCCTCCACACACACACACACACACTCTCAAAGGCTTGACCCTGGGGTCCAGGGTGGGCGGGAGGGAGGGGGCTGCTCACAGCCTCTGATCCCCTCCCGCCCAGCTGGCTGGGCTGGGTGGTCGCAGGGAGGTGGAGGGAGGGCGCAGAGGGCGAGAGCATCCTGGGGCCCGACTTCTCAGGCAGTGGGAGGGGAGGTCAGCTCCTGAAAGCGAGGGCCCAAGTCGGGCCAGGCAGGGAGGGGCAGGTCTGGAATGTCCACCGTGGGAGCACTATGGGAGGTCGCGGGACGTTTACCCAAGGCCCACTCTGGGCTGGCAACCCCTTGTTTAACCTGTTCAACAGCCCTGAGGAGGAAACTGAGGCTCAGAGAAGGGTGTGCATGGCTGATGGAAACATGAATGGGCCATGTCAGACCGGGGTGCTGCTCCATCCCTGCAGAATCTGCTTTCTGAGGGTTCCTGGCAGGCCAGGACGCAGGTGGCCAGTATGGGACACAGGCGACAGGTGGATGATCATCCACACCTGCAGGGGGCGCCAACCCATACCTGCGGGATTCCTGCCTGAGGGGATATTGCTTGGGCAGATGGAAAGGAGAGGGGCAGACATCAGGACCCTCCCTGGACTGACAGACAAACTCTCAGATGGCCAGGTCTTAGGCTGAATGCCCAGAAATGGCTCCAGCAGAGGCCCTGCCACCATGCTCAGGACTCAGGCCCTCCAAAGCTTCCCTGATGCTGACCTCCTCCCCGTGACCTGTGACCCCTGACCCAGCCTGGCTTCTGCTCTCACATACTGACCTTGGGGCCTGTGGGCTATGACCATGGCTCCACCAGCCTGCCGGGCCACCCAGGGAGGAGGAGTGAGTCCTCCTGGTTGTCTGCACTCCCCTGGGCTGTGAGTCCTCTGGAGGCAGAGCCCACTGCTTCTTTCACCTTCCGGGCCCTGTGCGGCCCTGTGCGGCAGACACAGGGTGCGCGCCCTGCTTTAGCGCCTCAACTCACACGGCCCTTCCAGGCAGACTTTCCTGTTTCCATTTCACGGATGAGAAAACCCAGACCCAGAGCAGAGGCCCCTGCCCAGGGCACAGAGCTGTGTGAATCCAAAGCCTGTGCCAGCTCTCTCCAAACACGGGTTTGGGTAAAGGTGTGAACAGCAAATAAACTGAATGAGGGGTGCGTGCTCAGCCAGGTTTGTGGTGAGGAGACTGAGGTGCTGCCCTTCCCTGAGGGGGTAGGCTGGGGGGCTGCTTCCTGCCCCCAGCTTGACCTGAGTGTCTGTATTGAGGGGAGAGACTTCACTCTCCAGCCCACAACTCACCCAGGGCCTCTGAGGGGCTGAGGAAGGGTGGGGAAGGGGCTGAGGGAAGGGGATGAGATAGGAAGGGAGAGAGCGAGCGAGCTAGCCAGAGACCTACTGGGAAGAAAGACACGCACAAAGGAAGCAGGACTGAGAGAGACAGCCCGGAAGACGTGCAGCGTGAAGACAGTGAAGGAGGAAGAGGGAGAGGGAAGGGGAGGCAGTGGGAAGGGACGAGGAGAGCAGAGGGGGCGGAAGGGGTGGGGAAGAGCTGGCCTCCCCGGAAGGGCCCCCAAGCCAGAGCAGGCAGCAGTCTGGGGGCCCCTGGGAGGAAGCTGTCACAGAGCTGCTGTCCTAGCCTGAGGCGCCAGCCGTGAGGGAGGGTGAGTGGGTGTGACTGAGTGTGACTGTTTCAGGCCCAGGCACATGGGGAAGCACACCAGGCTGTTCTCTTTTTGCTCTCTTGGGCCCACACCCTCTCCATTTTGCATTCATGAGAACTGAGCTGAAAGATTAATTCATATTTAATTTGTCCTCCACCCCTGCTGGTGTGGTGGAGCCTAGTGCAGATTTGTAATCTGAAAAAAAAAGGCACTTGTAAGGAAGAATTGATCAACTGATTGGTTCTCTCCAACCATTCCACCTACCATATGCTAGGCACTGTCCTGGGGCATGAGTACCCCAAAAATAAACACCATAAACTCACATCCACAGTGGCTACAGAGATTTGGATGGTGGAAAAGGCCCATGGGGTTCCGAATTTAAATGCTGGTTCCGTAATTAAAGGGAAGCCCCTTTACCTCTGAAACTGTTTTCTCCTTTACAGAACTGGGCGGTGATCTTCCCGGGGTTGGTGTGGAATTCAGTGGCACAGTGTATGGAAGTGCTTGAGAAGTTCTCTAAGGGTGGGCTCTCAGCCATGGGCTTCTAACCACAGTTACTGGCCAGAGACTGCCTCGGGAACCCCTTGGCCCTCCAACGCTACCCTGTGTTGACTCACAGAACATCCTGAGCACTCCAAGGCTGCCAACTCCTGAGGCAGATGACTGCAGCTGTGCAGCCCCACTGGGACCCTGGGGTGTCAGGTGGGTCAGCCCTGCCCAGCCCAGGCAGCTGTAAAATGAGGATGACACCCCTGGCAGCCTCACACCTGCCCTGCCTTCAGGCCCAGAATATCTGGGGCTATCAGGCTATTTCTACTTGTCCCCCCAGGTCTTAGTTCAGGTGCCCCTTCCTCCAGGAAGCCTTCTGGGATTTGCAGACTGGGTCTGATCCCATCCCCACCTTCCAGCCCCCTCTTACAGTTCCTCACTGTCCTCAGCTCCCCCTTCACACGCTCTGCTCTTTGGATTGTCGGGGTCTCCTGGTTCGGCTTTCCCACTCGCCTCTGAGCTCCTGGAAGCAGGGGTCACATCGGATCCCCCTGTGTTTAGGGCCCAGCACAAGGCCGGCACACTTTGTGGCTGGGGCATTTCCTGGCCCATCGGAGCTGAGTGTCAGCCCCCATTCTGCCCAGTGCACCTGGGATGGGGCTTCTGCTTTCCCTGAGGGTCAAAAATCAATTTCCCCGGACACCATATCCCTCCTGGAGAGGGGACATCAGGGACCCTCCTCACTCAGGAGGTCCAGAAAGTTGGGGGTGGAGCCAGAGTGACCTGGGGGATGGATGGGTGGTGGTGGTGAGAAATGACTTAATACCAGTTGTCACAGACCGACCTTGTATCTTTAAGCCAGACCTTTCTCTTCTCAGAGCCTCAGTCTCCTCAGCTGTAAAACAGGAGGGTAACTTTCCTGAGGGGCGCTGGTGATGGCAGGGTCTTTGGCCTTCAGCTGGCAACCACGCCAAGGGGAGGCTTGTGGGCGGGCGGAGGTTCTTTAGACACATCTCCCAATGGCTGCCCGTCCTCATTCCTTGTTTGTTTTTTTCTCTAATCATATGTAAAGTGCTTTGCAAATGAAGCTTCAAGACAACTCCCCAACCCACCCCTGCAATTAAATCAACCCCCCAAAGCCCCTCCCAAGTAGAAACTCTGGGCTTGGCTGCCAGCTGGACTTTGAATTAGCTTTGGGCCTTGACCCTCCAAACCTCCAACGGGGAACCAGATAACCCAATCCAGCCATTCCCCAAGCACCCCCTGTCGGCCAGGGTGGCCACTCCAAGCCGAGGCCAGCCTGCCTCCCACCATTCCCTCCTCCCCACTTCCCCAAGCTGGACTCTGCGCTGAGCGGGCCCCCTCCTCCACTCTCCGCCGGGACGTGACATTCACCAGCATCACTACTGGTCCCATCTGCGGAGTGCCCACCCCCCCGGCAGCTAATCCCCACAAAGCCCCGCGCAGGGCCCAGCATGACAAGCAGGCCCCGCGCTGCTGGCAGCTCGGCCGAGCGTGCTCCGAGGGGCCGAGGCGGGATTCGGCGCGGCTGTCACTCTCTCCCGTCCGCTCCTCTAATTGGATTCCCAACACGCAGGGGTCAGCAGAAATGCTGGGAGAGGAGAATCAAAGGGAAAGGGGCGTCAGGAAGATAAAGAGAGGCATTCTTCCTGGGCCACAAAGACTGCAGCACTGCGAGGGGGCGGGAGGAGACCCCCGCGAGGGGCTGCCTGTCTGGAGGGGGAAGGGGAAGGGAGGGCGCCGAGCGGAGGGCCTGGTTTCGTCTAGGCGGTGCCTTCCCACCTTTGCCACGTGGTGCCTTGGGCTTGTGTGCCATCCCCGCCTGTGGGGTCTGCGCAGCCTCTAGGGCCTGCCCCCCTACTCCTGCGCTGGGACACGTTCTTGGAGAGCAGGGGGAAGGCTCGGGAGTCAGCCGGACCAGGGGCCCTAGCCTGGCTTGTCACCTGCTCCCCGTGAGGTCCAGGCAAGTCTGAGCAGTTCTCTGGGCCTCCGTTCCCCCTCTGTTGAGTGGGGATAACACCAGCCACCACGTAGGGCGGTGGCCAGGATGAAATGAAGAAAAGGAAGCCAAGTGCCCAGAGCACAGGGCCAGTGCCCAGCAGGGGGCACACTTCCCTGCCTCCCAGAAGCACCCACCACTCCTCTTCCGGCCTGGCCACAACCTGCCTTGCTTTGGGGTATCATGTAGACATGAACCTCTCTCCCTGGAAAGAAGGTGAAAGTGCTGCATACACATAAAATCCCAGATGGATGTGAGGGGAATGACAATCCCCGGGAGGCAGAGATGCCTGTGCCTGCTTGGCAGACAGGGAAACTGAGGCTCAGGAAGCCAAGGGAAATGCCCAGCGCCACATGGCAAGAAAACGGCAGAGCCTGGACGAGGCACCTCACCGCAGCCCCCATGCTTTCCTGTGAAGGAGCAGCGGATTGGGTGCATATGTGTGTGCACACAACCAGCCGGGGAGGTGGGACCAGGCACGGAGCCTCGCTGCAAAACGGGGCCTATTTGCTTCAGGAACGTTAGAACTGCAGACTTTGGTTCATGAAAGAGACATGAAGAGGACCTCAAAGGGAATTTCTAAGAGAAAGAAAATCAATGGCCCTGACACCTCGGCCCAGGAAGGCATGAGTGCACGTGCACACACACACACTCACAAATACCCATTTTCAGGTGCATGTACCTATATTCAGTTGCTCTAACACTAAAACATACATTCTGGGTAGATTTCCTTGTGGGTGGATGTGTACATATGCACACACTTGCTGGCACAGTGGGGACATACACAAGGACACAAACAGGGACACTCCCCCTCAGGGACAGACCCACACATATAATCATTTGTTCCCATACACACTCTTGTCTGAAGGATCTCGTACATGCATGAGCATGCTCCTGTCTGCACACGGGTGTGCTGGGACACGCAAATACAGGTGCAGTAATGACTTGCAGCAGGCTCCAGGGTTACTTGGCACAGGCAAGCACATATGGCCAGGGGTTTTCCTACATGTGGATGCTGGGTCAGGGGGCACATGTATGCAAAAAGAGGCACACAAATGCACTCCCAGCAGGCCCAACACACACACTACTCTGACATTTGCACATGCCTGATGGGCCCGGCACATGCATGCATACAAGGGACACCACACTGACCCAGCACATGTGTGCACGTCCCTCTCGGGCCTCCAGGGAGCTTCCACAGACAGACGGCTCTGACAGCGGGGTGTGGGGGAGGGCAGCCCAGGGCCGGTGTTGCCAGGGTTACGGATGTGGGGCTCCTGAAGCTGCACCGCCCGCCCAGGCAGCACAAAAAGGCCAGCGACCACTCTTAAGTCTTTAAAATGTCGCTAATCAGATGGCGATGCCTTGATGGGAGGAAACTGGAAACTGGAGTCTTGTTTCCAGGAAGGAGACAGTGCAACCCTGAGAGGTACCAGATCAGACCCGCAAGGCGTCCAGGTCAGAAGGTCTGACTATTTTCTCTCGAAGGCTGACATGAAGCCCTGGGCCCCAGAATTTGCTGGAGACACAGGGACAGAGGTGGAAAATAGCTCTGAAGGCCTCCAAACCCACCCAGCACCCTGCCCCAGGCCATATCCCATGATCCACCAGACCACAGGGGTTCAGGGACAGATACTTACTTGCAGTGTAGCCTGGAGCAAGACACTTGCTCTCTCTGAACCCTAGTTTTCTCATCTGCAAAAGTGGGATGGTCACAACCCTGAGTGTTTAGACAGCAAGTTCTAGGCTGTGATCAGAACAGCTAACATCCAGGAGCAGTGTCAGGTGCTGTGCTTAATGCTCTACCTTCATTATCTCACGATCCCATTTTGTAGATGAGGTGTCACATGGGTAGTAAATGTCAGAGGCAGAATTCAAGCCCAGGCAGCTGGCTCTAGCACCCGTGCTCTCACCCGCTTCCTTAAGCCTCCCTGCTCGAGGATGTCTAGGTGTGGCAGGCAATGTGGGGTCATTATTACCATGCCATAGATGGCCATGGATGCCCAGAATCAGAATGCACAAGACACTGTGCTCCGAGAGTGGAGGGCAGGGGTGGAAGGTACTCTGCTGGGGCCCCAGGGCAAGGAGGAGAGGGGCAAATTTGGACCCAGGCACCCTGATTCTATGAGCTGCTCCCAATAAAAGCACCCTGGCTGGTTAAAACAATGCTATTCCACAAGCACGTATTAGGTGCCTGCTGTGTACCTTGGTTGGCTTGTTACTGAGGGGTGATTTCCATCCATCCCCCAACTTTGAGATGTTTATACTTCCTTGCTCTCAAGGAGCTTGGCCAACCCCAAACCTTGCTGGCCCCATTTCACAATGAGGAAACAGTCTCAGGAAGAGGACCTGCCCAAATTTCAGGGGTGGTTAAGTGGCAGAGCTGGGTTCTGAACCTAAGACCAGAAGACTCCACGTCCTGTGCTCCCCCCTTCACACCAGGCACCACCTCCTCCTCCCCCTCCCCCCACCCGACCAGCTCTGTCCGGGCAAACCCAGGCAAACAGTGAGCTCTCAAGAGCTCCTAATGAGGGAAATCGGTCCCACAGCAGGCTCTGCTCTAGGACCACTTTGCAGGGATTTGAAGCAAGGTCAGGCCATGCAGGGAAGAGGGTGGGTGCTGAAATTACATTTGCTAATTCTAAAGAAACGAGGAAGACTGAAAGATGCTGTCAGGCCTCCAGGCTCCAAGAAGGACTTGAGATCTTATGGGAAACACTGAGTATCAGGAAAAAAGATGCTCCACCATGCCCGGAAGCATCTGTCTGTCCCACAGACAGACCTGCTGGGCATCCTGGCAATGTTGGTTCTTCGGGAGCCACCAGAGGTGGGAGAAGGAACTCCCAGCTTCTCCAAGCCTTGGTTAGTAGGTGCCTCATATCAGGGTCGGGTCTGAGCAGCATCCTAGAAACTGGGACTACAGTGGTGAGCAAAACAGACAAAGTTGTCTGTCCTCGTGGGGACTACATCATGGCTGGGGGAGACAGGTGGTAAATAAACAAGCAAACATGCAGTATGTCAGATGATGACGAGGGGGACCAGGAGTGCAAATCTGCATTTGTGTGCCTGTGCATGTTTTTTAAAGACAGGGGACCTTAGGGAGAAGGTGACATTTGGGCAGAGACCTGGAGGAGGTGAGGGAGCAAGCCATGAGGATATCAGAGGGAAGAACATTCCAGGCAGAAGAAACAGCTGAGGGGGCAAGGAGGAAAGAAAGGAGATGGAAGGAGGGAAGATCATGTAGGGCCTTGTGGGCCATTTTCAAGACTTTGGCTTTGGTTCTGTTAAGATGGGGAGCCTCTAAAAAAAGATCCAAAAGAAAAAAGAAAAAAAAAAAAAAGAATAAAAGGATTAAAAGAAATTTCAAAAAGAAAAAAGAGGATAAAAATTTATTATAAAAATGAAACTAAGCTTAATTAGAATCAATGCCTAAGAGTTACATCCTGAAAACATCTTTGTTACCCAAATGTGGCCTCTCTCTAAGCCAAACTCTGCAAATAAACTCACTACCTACCCCCCAAAAGTGGGACATAACTCCCAGGGATGAGCCTCCATGGCACCAAGGGATTATTACCAAGCATTAATCAGCTATGCATTTGGAAAAAGACCTTGGGGGAAATATTAAATAAAACAGAGTTTCTATGGCTAAGAGATTTCAAAGTGAGTCAGGAGGTCATTCTGGAGGTCATGCTTATGCAGGTCTTGGGCAGATTTCACAAACTTCCACAGTAAACAAAGCCTCAAACAAAAGGGCTCCCAAGGGCTCTAGAGATATGTGGATACCAAAGGCAAGGCACACAGCCTCATGAAATCAACACCCCCTTGGTGGGCCCTATTTAAGAATATATGAAAATCTACTTCCCCAATACAACGTAGTATACTCATTTATAATCCCCTAATCATGATTATTCCATTCCTTTTAATTAAACCTATAATTTTCAATATACCTGTTAAATATACTTCTCAGAGACTTAAATCTTCAGATTGTTCATATGCCAGTTGAGCCCTGAAACCAGGAGAGTTGCAGCCAACTTCTACTCTCTAGTAGTTGGGCCTGCCCTGGACAACTGACAAAACGATGATGATAGACAAGTCCCATCCCAAAATAAGGAGTATCTACAACTGCAAGCAAAACAATTCCTTCCATCTGACCCATAATAGCTAAGTCCTCTCTCAGCCTAAAGCAGTCACAGTGGACCTTATCCTAAATCCCTCAAGACTGAGGAATGAACAAACATAAGGGGGGAGGGGCAGGGAGTGTAACCACAGACCGAAGTAGATTTATTGTTATTGAAGTTATCTTGTGTAAATGGAGTAACATGTAATACTGATATAAAGATAGTAGTTGCCAGGGGTTCAGAAAGGGAGGGCCAGGGATGAATAGGTGCTACACAGGGCATTTTTAGGGCAGTGAAACTCTTCTGTATGATAATGTAATGACAGATACATGACATTATACATTTGTCAAAGCATATAAAACTATACAGCACAAAGTATAAACCATAATGTAAACTATAGACTTTGGTTAATAGCAATGCTTCAATATTGGTTCATTAATTGTAACAAATTTACCACACTAATGTAAGATGTTAATAATAGCGAAAACCAGGGGGCCGGATGTGGCTCAGGTGGTTGGACGTCCGTCTCCCGTGTGGAGGGGCCTGGGTTCGATCCCCAGGACCTCCTGGTGAGAGTAGGGAGAGATGTAGAGGGCGTATGGGCTACCGGGCCACGTGCGCGGGTGTGTAGTCAGGCCCCGACGAGCCACGCAGCAGGATGGTGGTGTGGCAGGGGGGTGACACGGGGGAGAGCCGGGGCGAGGTGCACCGAGAGACCGGGGGCTGGGGTGGTGCAGGCGGTGGGG
>JAQZBX010064231.1:0-16535 GCA_029593785.1 Cabassous unicinctus
TGTTCTTTGCCTTGCCTTTTACATTCAATTCCCCACCCACCAGGGGGTGGGGCTCAACGCCCTACTGACTGACATGGCCCAGTCAACGCCCTAATCATAATTCAATCATGCCCAGATTAACAGATCAGATTACAGGCATGATCCAATTATATTTTTGGAATTCATAATTACATCAAATTCCCCAACGGTTACAGAGGGGGACAGACATACTGAAAAACTTCAGAAGCTATTAAGTATACATGTTAAAATTTTAGAATAACCATTAGTTAGAATTTTATTGCTCATAATAGCCATAAAAATCCATAAGAATAAAAATATTAACTCTGTAGAGCTATAAGAAAAAAGGTATAAAACTTTATGAATAGAAATAAAAAGTGCTTTGAATGGATGGAAGGAATATCATAAGAAGACCTAATACTGCAAAACATTAACTTTTCACCAGTACGTGTGGGCAAAAGAGGCAATGCCATCCCTTTATCATGCCTGGCTCCTAAAAACTTTCTACCCACAATCCTCTCTTCCTTTCTTCATCCACTGGCTGAATGGGAAGGACTGGAGAGGATCTAGAGAGAGGTGGAGCTTTAAGATGGAAGGAATCCTGGTTCCTGAGTGAACATACAGAAGGCTGACTGACAAGGAGTACCTGCATTACACTGGGACATAAGTGAGAAATTAACGCTTATTTTGTTAAGTCTTTGAGAATTCTGAAGTTATATGTTACAGCTGGTAATCGTTCCCTTAATTAATACAGAGATGGAACCAGAATTTATGGAATTAACCTGTTTTGACACATGGATGTGTCAGCCATCCTCTGAATAGCATTAGGCTATGAGTCATCAAGCGTGTTCTGCATCCCTACACTCTCATCTCCCAAAGACCACCCAAAGTCTTTTCCTTTGTTCCCTTTAGGCAGTTTCTTTCCCTCTCTCCCTTTCCCTGCACCAAGTGCCCTTCTCACTCTGGATTCAACCACTGAGTAGCTGGCATGCAGCAGATATTCAATAAATCAATACTTTTTAAAATAAAAGAATAAATGAATGACTCAACTATTCTGAAAGCTATTCTGATTTGCTGTATCAAAAAAATCCCATTAATCATGGTATACAATACATATCAAGGTAATACCCAACTTTGAATCTCTGCATAAATGTACAAACCAACCTCTTGCCAAGAACATTTTGTGTATTGGTTACAATTGGAAAAGATTGTAGGTTTTCTGAGAGACACAGCTAGATGCCAATATTGGCTTCTTAGTATTAATCTTATGAAAAATTACCAACACTAATTATTAATTACCATTAAATACTCACTAAAGACTTTCAAAACACTTCTAAGTCAACAAAACTGATTTTATGTAATGATTTCAGTAACGTTCTATTTATCACATGGCTCAGGCAATGCCTTAAGTAAATCCCTAGGAAATTCACACTCTGGCTAATTCCCTGTGGGTGATCAAAAATGTCTCAAAGGCCTGATGGCCCTTGAAAGCTGATTGTCTTGACTCACATAAAGACTAGCATATTACTAAGAATTGAGTGACTGTGATAGTCCACTGTACCTTTGTCCCTACTCTCATTACATTATACCAGTATAACTGGTATAAACCTCTTTACCACTTTTACACATTTCCCTGGACTCCATTGCTTGATCATCCTGCAGAAATGAGGCTCCTGTTGTAAATTATCCAACAATCTCAGGGACTTGCTGAATCCACATGGGTCAATACTTCCAAACAGCATAACTGGACAGTCACTTCAGGCAACAGGCATCACAGCTTCTGTTACTGCCACAGGGTGGGCACCATCACTGAACGCTAGTCCTGGAGAGTTAAAAAGAGTTAGCTCAAGGATCAGGTCCAGACCCTGCGCAGGCCCAATTTCACAGGTGGGTTCTAAGCACATATTCCTGAATGTCTCATTTCCAAAGAACCTCCTTCCTTTTACATTGAGCCTGTGTTACTAGCAGATTCCTTCCCAAGGCATTCCCCATCGGGGTCCTGGGAGTCCCTTTAGGCCAACAGATATCTGTAGGGCCACAGCCTTAAAAAACAGGTTTCCTTAATTTTCAACTCTAATTTTAACTCCAAAAGGGTGAGTCTCACTTGTTCTTTCTAAAAGTCTCCAGGGCTCTTTTTGCAAATTGATAAACCACAGGAATTTGTAAAAGCTTCTGTTACACCCTTTCCTGAGGTAGCAAGGAGAGTTTACTGGCCTTATATAGAAAGCAAGTGTATAGAAGTTTGGGCAGGCAAATGACTCCTCCCATAATGAAAACGGGCTCCAAACTGAACTGTGTCTTCATTTCTATACCTAGAAGCTATGACACCCAGATAATTAGCCTAAAAAGCCAATCCATGCCTTCTGCTTTCAGGTAAGATGTAGTAGGTTAGACTAAGCCAACTCTCCTACTGGGACAAGTAGGAAAAAAACAACAGATAATTTCAAAAACTCATTTTTAAAGATACTGGAGAGCTGTGACAGCAACAAAAACAAGAAAAACAAAAAGTCCAGATAAGAGTCCTTCTTCGGTCAATTCTTTGCTGTCCATTTTCACTCCTGTTTGCCAGTCCTTGGCCCTGGCTGAGGCTTAGCCCAGGCAGATTGTGAACCCGGGCCTGTCTGACTCAAAACTCATATTCTGTCCTCTGCACCATCTACTGCCTAGACCGAAGAATGTGAGTTTGGCACTTAATTATATGACTCCAATAATGAGAAGTGATTTGAAGCCATTGACAGAAGTGAAGGCCAGCACAGTGCACACACACACTCATTGTAGCCTAAGGAGACAATGATACCCGTTGGTGATAATTCTGGGTGGTTTAGACTCATCAGTCTTCGGTGGGGGTCAGGGAGCGTTACTTGTCTCCTTGTCTCCTGGCTTGGCTGGCCAAATATGTTAGCTCGCAGGGGGCCATTGGGGAGGCTTGTTGTTTGGAGGTATCCGGGCTTCCCCTTGAACCCAGAAGGATTTCCAAATGGGACCTCGTGGCCAGGGTCTGGGGTCTTTCCAGCTTTGTCCTTAGTAGCAGCCTACCCCTCGAGGTCTCCAGGCGGGGTCTTGCAGCCACATTCTCTGCGGGGTCCCAGCCACCTTCCCTCTTTCACTATACCTACCTGCTCAGATCCAGATCCTCACCCCAAGTACAGTTATCCCTTCCACATTGCAACTTTTTTCATTGTGATTATGATGTATCACGGGTCGGCAAATGAAATTAATAGGGAATTTTGGGGGAGTTTTGCGTAAGCTGCGGATGACACAGAAAAAGTTTAGAAACTCAGAAATGCATAAAATATATGTACAGCATTCCAAAGAGCAAAATATTTTATCTTTTAATACCATAAATATACACAATTTCTTTTTTAAAGTTAAAAATAAGTAAAAAGTTAAAATTTGCAAAAAGAATATGAAAGCCAGCAGACAACACACAAAGGCTAGAAATGTAGAGATTAGTAACTTATAAATGCACAAAATGTTTGTACTGTTATGTATAATATTACCCATGCAGTATGTATTTTACCATTTAATACCATAAACAAACAGCTACACAATTTTTGTTTCTTAAATTAAATTTGTAATAAAAGAACTGCAGTCCTAAGCACCGGTTTGGGGATGCCAAGCGTGTTTAGGGCAATCTCTCACATGACATCTTGGGATGATCTTTGTGTCTCAAGTTTCTCATATCTTGTGTTGTTTAAACGCCATAATCTCTGTAGCCATTTGGAAGTTTGATGTAATTATGAATTCCAAAAACTGATATTGAATCATGCTTGTAAACTGATCTGTTAATCTGGGCATGATTAACTTATGATTAGGGCATGGACTGGGCCACGGCAGTAGGGCGTTGAGCCCCACCCCTTGGTGGGTGGGGGAAGAAAATATAAAAGGCATGGCAAGAACAGAGTTGAAGCAGTTTTGAGTAGCAGTTTTGATGTTGGAGAGAAGGCCCCAGGAGAAGAGAAGCAAGCCGTTCGCCTGATAGTCTACAGCTGACCTTGTGGAGGAAACAGAGGAGCTAAGCCCGGAGAGAAACGCAGCCCTGGGAAGAGAGGAACCCAAGAAGCCTGAACCCTGACAAATGTCGGCAGCTGTCTTGCTCCAGCACGTGGCAATGGACTTTGGTGAGAGAAGAAACTTATGCTTTATGGCCTGGTAACTGTGGACTTCTACCTCCCAAAAAATACCCTTTGTAAAGACCAACCCATTTCTGATATTTCGCATTAGCACCCCTTTGGCTGACTAATACAATCTCTATTAAAATCATGAGTCCAAGCATAATGTTCCTAGTGGCTTGGAAACTGCACCCAAGAAATAGAGGAAAGTGATGAACTTGAAGGAAAAAGTAGAATTGTTAGCTATGCTTGGTTCAGGCAAAACAGCTGCTGCTGTTGGCTGCCATTTACGACGTTGATGACCGTCAGGCATGTCAAGAAGAAAAAGAAAAAAATCTTGGAAGCCCTTGCTGAAGCTACACCAACTGCAGAACATTTGCAAAAGCCACAAGATCTGCACCTCTTGGAAAGTGCAATGTCCTTTTGGGTGCAGGATTGTGGTAAAAAAGGCATTCTGGTAGACTCTGGCATGATATGAGAAAAAGCAAAGTCCTTATATGATTTCCTAAAGGAAAATGAAGGTGACGGGTCTACCCCTATGGATTTTTAGGCCAAAAAAGGCTGTTTGAAAATTTTTTTTAAAGGTTTAGGCTACGTGATGTAAAAGTTAACGGGAGAGGCAGCTATCAAGAGGCAGCTAGAGAATTTCCTGAAACCTGAAGAAACTTACTGATGAAAAAAGCTTCAAACTGGAACAGATATTCAATGCTGACAAAATTGCCCTATATTGGAGAAAAATGCCTCAGAGGACATACATCTGACAAGAAGAGAAGCAGGCCCCAGGTTTTAAAGCCAGTGAGTACAAGTAGGAAATTTCAAAGGTTATTTTTTAGAAATGTTTTTTGTTAAACATGCAGTACATTTAGTATTATCTCCTCAAATTTTTTTCATTTTTAAAAATTCTCATATTTATTTTGTTTTTTCTTTTTCGTACAGTATTTTTACTTAACATTGACCTACAAATAGCCTATGACCAATACTTAACCCAAATTTTACAGTAAGATTCTGCAAATACCCCTTAAAAGAAAAAGAAAAAATTCAGACTTCTGTGGTATGAAGAGAGGGCCAAAATATTTTTTGAGGATTTTCCAGATCTCCAGGGTGCCGAGCCCCTAACCCCCATGATGTGAAAGGCATAATAACTGTACACCACAGTAGTTTTATCTCAATTAATTCTAAATTATCAGCTTTACTGATGGTAATTGAGGCTGAGACAGAAGAGCATTGGAAATCCTATGCAGTCATGGTGTGTTGGGGGTAGGAGGAGGTAGGGACAGTGCCACATTTTAAAAGGAAAAACATTCCAGAATTCCTAGAATTTCTCTTTTTGGAGGCAACATTATTACTCTGCTAGCTACCTAGACCCCAAAGCTTCAGAATTATATTTGAGTCCTACTTTCCACCATACACCGCACATGGGAAGAGCTTTGAAGTCAGACAATCCTACATTCAGATCTCCACTCCCCGCTCACATGCTGGGTGGGCTTGGAGAAGTTCGTTAACTCCTCTGAGCTACAGTTCTTCCTCTGCCATAGGTGAATAATAATACTGACTTCATAAGGTTGTGAGGATTAATGAGTGAATGGATAAAAGGATACAAAGTAGATGCTGAGACAGGTAGATTTTGTTACTATTTTTGCTTAAACCATTTCCCTTGCTTGGAGCTGCCCCTATTTCCATCCTTTCCTGTGCTGGTAATTGTGCTATTGTTTCTCAGCTCCAAACCCACCCTTCTGTGCTCTATTCCTGGGACCCGGGGCTGAGATTGCAAACCACATTTCTGCTTTGCCAGTTGCTCCGTGGTATGCTCTAGAAAGTTCTAGAAGGAGGCACTAAAGAGGGGCTACAGGCTGGAGAGGGAAGAAGGACACTGTCCTTTCTGTCTCCTGGATGTGCCTGTCAGTGTTATTCCAGCAATAGCTCTTCTTCCTACAGTAGCAGAAGCTGTCTGCTGTTTGCAGTTGTTCTCCCACGCTCCAGAACCAGCCTCTTTGTGGCTCCTCAGAGACATCAGTGTCGTCCTGCCCCCCACCCCCAGTCACCTCCCTGGGACTCTTCCTCCAAATTTGCAAATTCTAGTGATACCAACCTCTTCCCTTTGTCCCTCTACCCCTAGGTGTGGTAGTTGCTTCCTGCAGTTCCTATCTCTGTAATATCTCAGTGCTCCCTTTGTGTTCTCTCATACCAAGTTAATAATTCTTTATGTTAAATGACCTTGTGTGTGTTTCCTGACTGGGCCCTGGCTGCCATCCTTGCCAACATTCCCACCCTTCCAAGTTATACAATACACACCCCACGTCAAGGGGGCCTCCACGACCAACCCACCCTATGAACTCTTACGGGTCCTTAGCCTCACCGCTGCACACAAGAGCTGGGATGACCCTCAAACAAATTTCTACTGTGCTTCCCTTGTGCAGAGGAGGAAGCCGAGATTCAGAGGTTAGTGTCAAAGGCAGGACCTGCCAGGTCTCCTGCCAGCCTTCTAGGCAGCAGACCCCCATCTCGACCATTCCCTTAGCACTCAGTTGTTTGAGGCCTTGCAGCATCTTCTTACATATTACCTTAGAATGGCATTATTTGACACTGTGTGACTTAGCTCAGGCGTCTCTCTCTAAAGGAGCACTGCTGTGCAGCCCCGTGAGCTCCACCGAACTGCAGACACGGCACGTGTAGGCCTGTAGCGAGGACTCCAGGTAAAGTTCAGGGCATGAATCTTTGATCCAGAACTTTGAGCATACAAAAAGAAGGTCCATACTTATCATAGTACCTAGATTCTTTCTAGCAATGACCAACAACTGGACCCCAGAACATCTGGGAAGAGTTAGCATTATGGCCTTCACAATAGATGCTGAAAAGGTCTTCTCAGTTGCTTGTTCCTTAAATGCAGCAACACAGAAGCGTTAATAGAATTTTACAGGAATTTTAACAGAATTTTATATTTAATAGAATTTACACATATCCTACTTATTAGACAGGAAGTTCACATATATTCACAGCACAGCATTATCCAGGTGATGTTTCCTCATTGACAGAATTTAAAATTAAAAGTTATAAATAAAGGCTTAATAGGACAAAACATTTTAAAGTTGTAGTCTAAGCTTCAAATTTCCTTTCATAAATCTGGCTGTAATATAATAACCTCAAATTATGCAGAGGGGAAGGTGAATGCAGCAGGGGGAGTGACTGGCTCCCTAAGACTTTTTTTCCCAGCATTTTCTGGGGGAGTGTGCGGCTGTGATGGCCAGCCCCGGGAGCAGTGTCAAGGATTCAGGGAGTGTGGCCTGATTATTGTCGCTGTCCTCACCTTCCATACGTGCTTTCCCTGCAGAGCCTCAACTCTTCCAAAGAAGGTAGGCTCTGCCTTGCGATCAATCTAGAAACAAGTAATGTCGACACGCAGCTGCAGGAGTGATGACAAAGAGAAGGGCGGGAGGATGCCCAGGGCAGAGGCTTCTCCTGCCCAGGAAAGGCGGTTGAGGATCAAGGCAAATCATTTAAAATTTAGCTTTGGCTTGTGTTTCCTAATTTCTTTATTTTGATTTAGGAAATATCGTTAGAAATGAATTTGGGGCTCATTTTAGCCAGCTAATTGATTTCTTTTTCTGCTTGTTTTTCGCTTTGGAATCTTTGCCAGCCTTAAAATTTAGGGTTATAGTGTCCAGTGGGCCAGAAAAGCATATGGAGAAAAGATTTCGTACAAACAAGTATTAAACACACGAAGTGCCAAACACTGGGCCGAGCATCGACTAGCTGGGGACAGCAGTTCCCAAATTTGCTGCACGTAAGCATCACCTGGGGTACTTTCAAGATGTCCATGCCCAGGTTGCACTGCATACCAATTACATCAGAATGTCAGAGTATAGGATTCTGGAGCAATAGTTTTAAAGATCCCAAAGTGATTTCAATCTACAGACTGAGAACAACTAATCTAGGGGAAAGAGAATGGGCTTGGGAGTAAGTCTCCAAAGGAAGTACGAAGTAAAAGTAAGGAAGTAGTCTGTTCTCCTGCTTACCAGCTGTGTGCCTGTGGTGGATTGAATCGTGTACCCCAGTTTGGGAGTGTTCTTGGTCTTCCTCTGCATTCTGGTGGGTGTGGGCCCATTGTAAATAACGTCTCTTGAACATGTAACTTCAGTTAAGATGCGGCCTAACTGAATCAGGTTGGGCTTTAATCCAGAATACTGGAGTCCTTTATAAGCAGAGTGAAAGTCAGACAAAAGGAGAAGCCACCGGGAACAGCCAGAAGCTGGAAGCCAGTGGAGCCCTCAAGAGAAAGGAGGAGAAGCTGCCATGTGCATTGCCATGTGATGGAAAAGCTGAGGAACCCCAAAGATTGCCGGCCAGCCAGAAGATTCCAGCCTCTGAAACCGTGAGTCAATAAATTCCCGTTGTTAAGGCAACCCATTGTATGGTATTTGTTTCAGCAGCAGGGAAACTAGAACAGTGCCCTTAAGAAGAAACTTAAACTCTTTCAGACTCAGTTTCCTCTTTGGCAAATGGGAATAATGATACCACTTTGAAGAGTTGTGGTAAATATTAAATGAGATGATAAGAACAAAAAGCAGAGTTACTCAATAAACGGTTGTTACTAAAGAACTCATGATAGAAATAAGAATAACCAATTATAATTCAAGGCAGAGTCAATTAAGTGTTTGCTGTAAGTTATGCACTGAAGGGAGACAAGAGAAACAATCACTGGTTCTGTCCAGGGAGGAACAGAGAAGTCTTTGTGGACATGATGGTCATTGACTTGGGCTTTGACTTATGGGAGGATTTGGATTGGCAGGTAATGAAGTTAAATATCTTCCCAACTGAAGGAACAGCAAGTGGAGGCAAGGGATAGAAGATAGGGAATTCAGGGATCAGTGAAGGGCCTTGTGTGGCAGAGCTGAGGGCTATGGAGGGCATGGTGGGAAATGTGTCTGGGATACCAGGGAGCCTCCTGAATGCCCTTACAAGGACTTTGGGCCTATTCCTGTATACAACAAGGAACCAGTGTAAACTCTGAGGTGAAAATAGTCTAATTAAACCCATGTCCCAGGCTTGAAAAGAAAGGAGTTTGGAGGCAGGCAAACCAGGCAGAGGATAATGGAAATAGATCAAGGAACAGGGGTTAGACCCTGAATTACAGAATGGATACAAAAACTGTTTGGCCATCTGGCAGCTCAGACTACTTACTGTGAGAATTTATCCTCCAGGGTTTCTATCTGCATAGCTGGTAGATGGTGTCATTTACAAGAGATGGGTGCGTCTTAGGGGAAAAACCAAGTTCAATTTGAGATCTGCCAAGTTTGAAGCGAGATGTCCAGTAGGAAGTTGGAAATTCAGGTCAGGAGCTCAGAAAAAATGGGGGTGGAGTCCAAGTGGGGAGGGAGAGTGACCAGCATATGAGTAAAGCTGTGGGAGAGGTCTTGGGAGAGAGTGCAAAGCAAGACGACCACCCAGGACCCAGGTGAGGACTTTGAGAGAGGCCTATGTTCAAACAATGGCAAAGGAAGACCTGGATCAGAGAAATTCAAGGAGAATCTGGAAAAAAAGGAGAAGGGTTCCCAGGTCTTTGTGGTTAAGTTAGAATTAGGAATTAGGCAGTCACTGCTTTCCGTTGAAAAAGCAGCTTCTGCCAAACCAGAATTTAGAGGGTTGAAGAAAGAATATGTGAAGAGGAGGCAGAGACAGAAAATTGAGTATAAACTCTAAAGAAGGGAATGGGAAGATACTGAAAGGTAGCTTATGAGAGAGGCAAGATAGAGGAGGGGTTGGTTTCTATAAAAATATTTGACCATTCATTTAGGTCAGTGAAAATGGGGCCTGAAAATGGAGATAGTAGAGAAAGAAAGGGAAAAAATGATGTGATAAGAATCTGGGAATCTTGGAGCAACCAGATTAAGAGTGCAGGTAGAAGGAGAATTTGGACTTTGGAGGAGAAAATGAGGATCAGGAGTTAACTAAAGATTAATTCAATGATTCTTAGAATTATAGAGAGAACGATAGGCCAGAGTGATAAAAGGCTGAGCAGCAAAAGCAGAGAAAACGAGTGTTTGCAGTGAGCAGGCCTCTGAAGATGGACAAGATGGGTTCAGTAGAAGATGAAGGGATCAGAAAAATGAGGGTCCTGCTCAGTGCAGGGTTTCAATGACTAACTCTGGGATCCTGGCTGAATTAAGGAGGAAGCCAGAAGGGTAAATCTATCCATCAGATTAGCTCAGGGTAAGAACCAAGGGTCTTGATGAATCCTAAGAGAAGGTTTTTTAAGACTAATGAAAGGGAAAAATTAGGAACCTAAGAGATTGTTAGCCTGGAAGGAAAATTAAGATATCCAGGTTTTGAAAATGAGGCAGTTACAAGGAGATGAGCATGTGGTTTGGCTTTGGGAGTTGAGTTCAAAAATCAAAACAAAATGAGATTATAACTGGGAAAGTATTTTCTAAGTTATAAAACACTAACCTTTTTTTATATATTATTTTCCTTACTTTGGGAATGGATGGATGAAGGAATTATAGGGCTAACATGGTGTATGAATTGTCCAAATGGACACTGAGCTTGCCCAGGATGATGACAGGGGATGAAAGGGGAGAACTATGTTTGTTTATTAGGGAACATAGAAAGATTCCAGATAACAATGATGACAAGGAAGACGATGGTACATCCTCATGCTTGATATAGACCTGAAAAAAAATACATGCCCATAGCTCAGGTATACCAAGGCAGCTTCACAGAGTCCAAGGAAGAGGCTGGGGTAGAGGAAGGAAATGTTGAACATGTGTAGTTCAAGAGGAGGGGTTCAAGAGGAGAGGGGGTTCATTAAATGTAGGGTGTATGGGAAGTCATGCTTGAGAAGTCCACAGTGAAAAAGACCTAAAGAAAAGTTGGCAGAAGACAGAGAACCAACGGAGGAGGACAGATGTATCTGGCTGAAGGGACTTGCATCTCAGATTGTCATGGCAGATCAAGGAGATGGGAGTTGGGATATAGACTAGAAGGACAGGGAAGAATGGGGAAGAGGACTTTGTTGGATGCTAATTCATATTAGCCTCAAGGCTCCACTCACAATCTTGAAGGAACTAACCGGCCCTGCCCCAGTGGATATTGTGGCTAAATGTCCTGAGTTGAGCAGAAGAAGCTATGATGGCTGGATTACCTAGTCTTTCAAACTTTTCTTCTTAGAGAAAAAAGTATGCCAGGTAGGGAATAACCAGTACAACTTTCAGAATTCAAAGAATTTGGGAAATCAGCCTGGGGAAAAGCCTAACTAAGGCAAAACAGGAAATCACATGTCCTCACAGTGTGAAATGGTAAGTCAGTCTTGGTGAGCCCTGCTCTTCTCTTGTACTTGGGAATGACTTACACCTACTCAAATATTTAAGCTCAATGAATCTGTGTGCCCATAAGTCCCTGAGCCAGGTTTCTCCAATGATGACCAGTTGGTTGCCCTCCAAACCTGCAGACAACAGTCCAGCTTTCTCAGGTCAGGCAGATACTACTATGAAAATGACTGCTTATTCCACAGAATGAGTGCTGTGAGTGACATAGAAACAGAATGAAATCTTTAGGAGGAGGCTCTGGTAAGAAAAATATTGACATGTAGATGGAATGAGGAGGGAAGCTGAGGACTATTAAACAACATACTCCTAAACAACCAATGGGTCAAAGAAGAAATCACAAGAGTAATTAGAAAATACTTTGATATGAATGGAAAAAACACACACAACATACCAAAACATGGAATACAGATAAAGCAGTGCCAGAGGGAAATTTATAGATGTACATGCCTATATTTAAAAAGAAGATATCATATCAATAACCTAATTTTATACTTTAAGAAACTAAACCTAAAGCAGGCAGAAGGAAGGAAATAATAAAAAGATTAGAGTGGAAATAAACATTATTTTATTGATCTTCTTTTTTTAACCAAAAAACTTTATTTAAACAGAACAACCAAAAAAAGCACATTAATTCTGAAACACTTAAAAATTTTCATTAAACTCAAAAAGTCACAAAATTCAAAATATCAAACAAAAATAGCATTGTGTGCTTAACTATTTTTAACAAAGGATCTTTTAAAAAGGAAACATGTAGAGACTCCCATGCAATTTGGGAGCCATTTAAGGAAGAAAATATTTAATAATAAGCAAAAAGACAACATTAAACACTTAAAATGCTCAAATTTAGGGAAAATGCCTTTTCAAACCCTGATATGTATTTATTTGCACACAAAAAACACATAGAAATATTTTATTAATTTAAGAAAACAAACCAAGTCTGAGTGTTTATCCTTTCCTCAAATGGAATCTCCTGTCTTGCCTCACTTAATGTCTGCATACCCCTCACACTCCAGTACTTCACCTGCACTGGATGAGTGTTAGTTCAACATGGTTTTACTTAATGTGAAGCCCTCTAGATCCCATTTCATATATCTTCTCTACCACCCACCATTCCCTTACATGTTTGCACTACCTTATACTGAGTATTACCATATGTGGCAGTTTGAGATTATTTTATGAATCCCAAAAAAGAGAAAGATTAGGTTTATAAACTAACCTGGTCCTCTAGGTGTGATAACCTTTGATTGAATTAAATACAGCTGAGGGGCCTTTGATTAGATTACTTGATAAGATCGATTAAGGGCTTTGATTCAACTAGTCAGTAAAGTGTAATTCAGGTTGAGTCTCTGCCCCCTTGCTGGGTCTGATATAAATGGACTCACATGGACAAATGGACACAAGAAAGAGAGAGCTTTGTCATTTTTTATCTTGCCATGTGACAGAAAGGAGAAGGCTCAAAAGGCTGAGGCCCCAGGGAGAGAGGAGCCATTTTGCCTGATAGCTTACAGCTGAGATTGGGAAGCAAGCAGAACAGCTGAGACTGATATAGGAGACCCAGGAAGAAACAAGCCCTATGCCAGGAGAGAGAGGACTATAGGATCACTTAAGCATGAAGCCTCAAGAGGCTGGGCTCACAGAGCTCATGAGTGAGCCCAGAGGGGAAGGCAGAGACCAGCCAGAGATCGACGGCCATCTTGCTTCAAAATGTGGCAACTGACTTTGGTGAGAAGCACCTCTTATGGTGCCTTGAGTTGGACTTTTTGTGGCCTTGGGAGTGTCAGCTTTTATACCATATAAATACCCTTTATAAAATTCAACAGATTTCTGGTACTTTACACCGGCAGCCCTTTGACAGACTAATACATCGTAGTAACTGAGATTGAGAATTTCGGGTCTCCAAAGATGATTTTACATACATAATTCTGTTTTATTGCATGGTTCACAATATATAGCATGTGATTACATAACCAACCATAAGTTAAGATGAATCTTGACTATTGAGACAAAAACACCAACTTTGGCCCACCCATAAATGAAACAAAGAAGACACACAAATTTGTTGCCATATAAAGGCTTTGTTTTATTGACCTTCTGTGCATTCTGCTGTGATAGACAAAGTCATTTTCAATATCCCCTTAGGTGTCCCAATATTTTAAGAGTTCTGTGGAATTCTTTTTATCGTAGATTTTCCTTGAAGTGCTCTGTCAAACTTTCCAAATCTAGATTAATTGCGCCAAGAACTTCTACGCGTCTGAGAAGACAATTTGGGGTGCGGAGTCCGAGTCCAAGCACAGTGAGAAGATTGTCCCCATATAAAACCAGCCTGGAGTGGCATGTCAAGGTCCAGGGAGGATGATGAGGAGCTCTATACAGGCGGGCAGCCTGACATAGGGAGTCACAGCAAAAGGGAGGTTGGTTAAATTTAGGGGAATCGATCAAATAAGTAATTGTATTAAAGATAACAAAAGCCAGGTTTCTCACTGTCAGAGAAGGGAGTTAAAACGTGGAAAAGGGAGCAAACTAGAACAAACTCTGTGTTATTGGATGTATTGGTGAGAGTTCATGGTTTTCCATATAACAAAGAAATAAAAATGGAAATGAATGTATGAATTATGAACATGTACATATGAGTATACATGTTTAGTTTGCTAAGCTGCTCAAGGCAGATATCATGAAATGTGTTGGCTTTTAACACATTTATTAGGAATTTATTAACTTATAAATTACAGTTTTAAGGTCATGAAAATGTCCACATCAAGCCATCATCAAGACAATGCTTTCTTCCTGGACTCCTGTATCACATGGCAAGGTTCATGGGGATGTCTCCTGGTCTTTTCCTTCTCTTCCAAGATCCATTGCTTTCAGCTTCTTGCTTCCGTGGCTTTCTCTCTCCCTCTCTCCCTCACTCCATATTCATCCCATTTATACAGGACTCCAGTAAGAGGATTAAGGCCCACTCCTTAACTGAAGTAACCTCATCAAAGGGTCCTACTTACAATAGGTTTACACCCACAGGAATGGATTAGCTTTAAGAACATGATTTTCTGGGTTACATACAGATTCCAACCACCACGATACATATATTCCTTACCTCTGTCCACTGAGAGGGCTTAGGAGCAGTTATACCCCAATAGCAATGAGAACAACTAGAACCCAATTTCTAAATACTATTTACACTTCAAGGAACTAGAACTCTTTTTAGGGACAAGAAAAGTATAAAATGAGCTTAGAATATCTGTGCTAGAAAGCCACAAAGTGGTCAAAGAATGATGGGGATATGTCAAAAGAACACAGAGCCAGATTGAGTGGGCTCTTTCTGGCCAAATTTGGGATAATTTGTGCCTCAGAGAAATGATAGTAACAGATTTTGACAAATTGAATAAAATAGGAATCCAGGAGACCTTACAGATACAAACACACATGTTAATAAATTGAAAGTTGGATGAGTAATGGGATATTTACGTATCTTCAAAGTTCTTTCTGCACTATATATATATATATATATATAAAAATATAAAATTACAAAGGGGAAAGAGTACCTGGCAGACACGGCTTGATCAAGGGATCAAATTCTTCATTGCCACTAACCTGCGTGCATGCAATGAGAAGAACACAGCATTACTTCTGGGATATTCCTGTGAAACTTGCATAATCTGAATCAACTTTTGAGGAAATCTCAGAAAAGCCCACACTGATGGACATTTTACCAAATAGCTGGCCTAAATCTTAAAAACTTTAACTGTTAAGGATTCAAAAATTAGGGAAAGACTGAGAATCGGTTTCAGAGTGAAAGAAACTGAAGAGAATTGACAACTAAATACTGTGTGTGATTCTGAAGGAGATCCTTTTCCTTTTATAAAAGACAGTATTGGACAGTTGGAGAAACCTGAGTGGGGTCTGAGGAGTGGAGGAGTGAGATTGTACTGAATCAGTGTAAATGTCCTGGTTTTGATGGTTGCACTGTGGTTAAGAAGGAGAATGTCCTTGTTTGTAGGGAATACTCTCTAAAGTATTTAGGACTTATGGGGCATTAAGTCAGCAACTTATTCTCAAAAAAGGGTTTTTGGACTACATTTCCATATTTTCAATAAGTTTTTGTTTTAATGTTTGAAATGTTAAAAAGAAAAAAATGACCAAAATCCGAAAAGATTAGTCTCTATATAAGTGAGGCTTTGTTTTGGAGTATTTTTCTCCATTCATTTCCTTGTTGATAGAAAAATAGACAGACTGAGAGGAAGACATACTTTCCTCCACAATTTAGCCTGTGGAAGCCAGAGGAGGGGCACTCACGCTCTTGATGGGCATGCTGTATTCCTGAGGAAAATGACTTCACCAGCTCACGCCATCACTGGACGCTGCACCTGACCCTCGCCACCGACTGGATACCTGGGTGCCCAAGCTCCAGGCTTGCTGAGACTCTTCCTAACGCAGTGGTTCTCAACCAGAGTGGATTCCCCCCCTCCCCCACCAGGGATATTTGACACGTTTTGGAGAATTTTTGGTTGTCATAACTGCAGGTTGTGGGGTGCTACTGGCATCTAGTAGGCAGAGGCCAGGGATGCTGCTAACTATCCTTTAATGGACAGTACAGTCCCCAGCACAAGCAATTATCTGCCCTAAGATGTCAATAGTGACGAGGTTGAGAAACCCTGTCCTAAGGAAACAACTTCCCTTTTTGTTGTTGTTCTGATCTACACAGAATACAGTCACTTTTCTGTCAGGGTATGAACAGGAGGTATACTGCAAACCCTTCTGGACTATTTATATGCCTTCTACCTCCAGAAGTTTGTGGTTTGCAGTAAGATAGGGGCTATGGGTGGTGAGGAAAAGAAGCAGAGGAGCTGGGATTTCTCAGGTGTTCCAGCCTTACACCTCTCTTCAGGCTGGCCTTGCTTTTTACCACCTGCACCAGCCTGCCAAAGGGCTACCAATGCAAAATACCAGAAATCTGTTGGCTTCCCCCACCCTCCAGATGGCTCCCTCGTCTGTTTGCTTGTTGTTTTTGCTCATTGTCTGCTCGTTATTTGGGTTTTTTTGCTTGTTGTCTGCTCATTGCCTGCTCGTTTTTTCTCTTTGTTTGTTTGTTCGTTCGTTTTACTGGTCT
>JAQZBX010064232.1:0-16513 GCA_029593785.1 Cabassous unicinctus
TGAAAAATCCACAAGAAATCTCTGAGAGCTAATAAATGAATTTAGCAAAGTGATGGGGTATAAGATCAACATGAAAAAATCAGTATTGTTTCTATGCACTACTAATAAACAATCTGAAAAGGAAATTAAGAAAGAACTTGTATTTATAATAGCACCTAAAATAATGAAATTTCTAGGAATAGATTTAACAAAGGATGTAAAGGGCTTCATGGTGGTTTGGAACTATATACCTTAGAAAAAATGTTCTTAAACTTGATCTATTCCTATTGCTGTGAACTCATTGTAAGTACGACATTCTCATGAGTTTGCTTCAGGTAAGTGTGACCCAATTAAATGGGTCATAATCTTATTGCTGGAGTCCTTTATAAGGACGAATAGAAAGAAAGCCATAAAGGATTTTCAGCCAGAAGCTGAAAGTCAGCTGAATTCAAAAGAGAAGGGAAAGACCAAGAGAGGCTCCCATGAGCATTGCCAATAGACAGAAAAGCTAAAGACCAAGGATCATCAGCACCAGCCTGAGAATGTCTTCTGGGAAAAAGCATCTCCTTGATGATGCCTTGATTTTGGACTTACCCTACTCTCAAAACAGAGAGCAAATAAATTATCATTGTTTAAGCAAACCCGTTGCAAAGCTGCTCACCCAGTAGACATCTTTACGTGGAACTGTTTCTTCTTTCAAAATTAAACTGTGCAGAAGGGTCTACGATGCCAGTGGGAATGGGAGAAATTCCAGTCACTGAGCTGCTAGACTAACTGGCCTAGGCTACTGCTCTGGATCTATAACTGGAAAATTCCATCTCACAGGGGCTGTGGAGCCTTGGGTTAGGGTCTCAATGACCATCCCTTCTTGGTCACCAAATTGTTACCACCAAAGTGGGCTCATTTGCCAGATGCTGAAAGAAGCCAATACTGCATCACCAGAATTTTGAGAAAGAAAGAGTTTATTTCAGAGTCTACATGCAAGGAGACTGGAAGCAAGCATCAGATCAGTCTCACCAAAGAAATGAGTGTTGGGGTTTTATACCATCTGGGGAAGGTAGGCTTAAGGGAGTGGCTAAGGATGGGGTGAGATGAAGTGGGCCAAACCAGTTTAGGAAAGGTGACCGAGTGGCATGGTTAAGGATAACATGGGCCAATCCAATTTGGGAAAGGGGGGGATAACATGGCATGCTCAGTTACAAGTTATGCTTGATCTTAAAATGGAGGTTTAGCATGCTCAGTGACTAGAAGTGTTTGGAGCCAGCTTTAGCAGGTACTTCAAAGATGAGAAGAAACAGTAACTTATTTCATGAGGCAGCAAGCCTCCTGTGAATAAATATGAAGAGGTGGGCATTTGAATGAAAGGGAAGTAGAAACTTCTACAAACCAGTAAGGGAGGGACTACTCTGAAAAGTGGGTTACTAAGTGTCGTTTCAAGGTGGTTGGGAAGTGGCAGTTTCATGTCCTTTATTTTTGGGAATCAAACTCACAAGCCCACAGTGCATTTAGAAGTCATATTCTTTAGATTTCTCCAGTCTTTGAAAGTTCTTGTGTTTCCTTCTCTATCAAGATCTTCACATATTTGAGGAGTACTGGCTGGGTATTTGTAGCGTGCTGCACAATTTTTTTTGTCTAATGTTTTCTCATGACTAGATTGAAGTTTTGCATTTTGGGGAAGAATTCTAACGTGTTGGAATGTGCTTTTCAGCATGTTATATAAAGGAGTATATGATGTTGACATGTCTTTTGATAAGTTGGTTATGTGATATCTGGCAGGTTTCTCTGTTATAATATTTTCCATTTTAATTGCTAAATATTTTGTAAAAGATGCTTTAACCCTATAAATATATCTTCTTTCTTTGACTTTAACCCACAAATTTTATCATTCTCAGTGGATCTTTCTTGCAGCAATTACCACTATGATAGTCTGATGGCTCTTTTATATTTCCCTCATTTGTTCTACATTTATTAATTGTCATTCTTATGTGAGAGTTTTTCCTTTTCCATCTATTATTTATTTAATCATTTGTTTGTTATTGTATGTTCAAAAACAATTTTATTAATATTAATTTTCTTTAGTTTATAATCCAATACTTCATTATTTAGTGCACTGTTCAAATTGTCAAGTCTTGGCCTTTTTGGGAGCTATTTCTTGGTGGCTTTTAAGTCCTTTAAACATGATCCCCATATTTTAATTTTCTTCTTTTCTAGGTCTTGCTAGGGCCTGCCAGTGGGCATAAATAGGAAGTCTGTATATGTTCACGAAACTATGTAGACATACATCTATGTTAATTTCTGTGTCAATCTAGCTGACTATGTATTTAACAAATATAAGTTGATACTGATACTTGAATCTCCAGTCCTATAGCTGGAGTCCATTCTGGCATACCCTCTTTGTTTGTTTTTCATTTCTTTCCCTAATCAGGAGTGACCTGGTTCTCATTTCAAAATATGTTCACTTATTTGTTAAAAGTTAGTAAACCTAGGTATAAATATGAATAAATATAGAATAATTTTAGACTTGCTAATGTATATACTTACAAGAAATGTATATACTTACAAGAAATAAATTTTGCCATCTTTTCCCTTTAGCCTCAGAGTATTCCATAAAAATTCTGTTTTCCAAAATCACTCACGTCAGTTCCTCTTACCCACCTCATTCAGTGCTGGCTTTGTCATTAATCTGGTAAACAGTGAGATTCATTTGTCATAGTCTGCATTCCATTTTGAATTCCACCAGCATACTGGTTGATGATTTTAAATTCACACTTTGTAAAAGTCACGATGTGCAGTTTGTCATTCTATTAGTGTTAAAAATTCATAGTCATGTATCCACTCCCACAATCCAATGTTCCCACATAACACATTTGCATCACCACAAAAAGTTCCTCATGTTGCCCCTTTGCAATCAACCCTTCCTGGGTCTCTCAATACTGATGATGACTGATCTGTTTTCTATTCCAAGGGAATTGTCATTAAAGAATGTCATACAAATAGAATCAGAAAGCATTTAGCTTTTGAGTATGGCTTCATTTACTTAGCAAAATGCACTTATGTTTCGTGCATGTAGATTCGTATATCAAAAATTTGTAACCTTTTATTTCTGAAGTGTATTACATTATTTGACTGCATCACATTTTGTTTATCCATTCACTTATTAAATAACATGTGAATTGTCTCCAGTTTGAGTGAATAGGAATTAAAGATGCTACTTGCATTAGCATAGGTATGTGTTTATGAATTGAGTTTTCATTTCATTTGCATAGAATGCTTAAGAATGTAATTACTGGGCTGTATAAAAAGTGTATGTTTAACATTATAAGAAACTGTCAATCTGCTTTACAAAGTGGCTATTTTGCATTTCACTGGCAAAATGTGACAAGGTTCCTGTTGCTCCACATTCTAGCATTTGATATATATATATTAGATACATATCTACTGTGGTTTTAATTTAAATTTTTCTAATGAGCAATAATATTGGACATCTTTTCCTAGGCTTATTTAACATGTGTATGTCATTGGTAAATTTGTCTTTAGATATTTACTGTTTTTTAATTTCTTTATTATTTTTGTGATTTGGGTTTTTTATATATTCTGGTTACATGCATTATAATAAATACGCAATTTGGAAATGTTTTCTTCTATTCTCCTGCTTACCTTTTGATTCTCCTAACAATGTGTTTCACATGTAAAGTTTTTTGATTTAGATAAAATCCAATTTATCTATCTATCTATCTATCTATCTATCTATCTATCTATCTATCTACCTACCTATCTTGAGGTACCAGGGCTGTGGATTGAACCCAGGACCTTGTATGTAGGAAGCCAGGGCTCAACCACTGAGCCACATCAGCTCCCTGGTATATAATTTTATGGATCATCCTTTTGATGTCATCTAAAACCTTTTGCTAAATCGAAGCTCACACAGACTTTCTTCTATGTTTTATCATTTAACTTCTATAATTTTACATTTCATTCAAGCATGGTTTCCATTTAGAATTAGTTTTTGTATAAGGTTGTAGGTATGAATTGAAGTTTATTTTTTGCTCATTTTATTTGTTTGTTTGTTTGTTTTTTTGGATATGGATGTCAAATTGTCCCAACACCGTTTGTGGAAAAGTTAAATTGAGTTAGCACCTTTGTCAAAAATCAGTTGACTATATTAAGTGGTTCATTTCCTGGGCACCATCTATTTATGTATCTTTCATTTTGTTAATAATACACTGCTTTGATCAGTGTAGATTTAGGGTAAATATTCAATGTGGTTAATGTGATATCTCTGACTTCGTTCTACTTGTGCAGAATTATTTTCACTAGTATAGTAGTTTAACCTTTAAGTATAAATTTAATAATCAACTTGATGCTATCTGGAGAAATGTTTGATGGGATATAGCCTGAGACAGTAATTTTTTTTCACAAGAACAAACTAGCCTTTATTGATGACAGCGGGATTAAAGAGAGGCGGGATGCACAACTTCTGGCCCTGGGGCGTAGTCCAGAAACCCCGTCGCGGCGTGGAAGAGCAAGATTGCATTTAATCTATAGGTCACATTGGGGAAATTGGCTTCTTATAACCTGTGTGGTAAGGAATAGAGCAATGCGATAGAGGAGTTTCCATTCTCACTTCTTCCCCATGGAGTATCCTAGTTATACTCAGGTAACATTTAAGACCTTTCTTAAAGCAATTCTACAACAACAATCAATGAGTTGCACTTGTCATCTAAAGGGAGCAGTTTAGTAATATCCTCATCCATGTATTTGCTATTTTTCTGACATTGTCTCAATTCCCTTTTCACTCCCAACATAAGTAAATATTAGTAACCAAGGTTTTTCCTCAGGCTCAGTTCTTGAAGAGATCTGGGATACAGAAATACCTCTGGATTAAAAAAAAATGTTTCATGTGTAGGGTAACAATTAATTTGAATTTGAACATTAGGTAAATCTTTGAAACATGAGTGTGTCAACTTAAATTTGCAAGAATCTCTCAATCAGTACATCATTTGCTAAACAATCATAAAATATTTATTGAGTACCTAACATACTTATTAAATAAATTTGCCATATACCCTTTTTGGAGGATGTCATCATAATAAATATAGAGAATATATGTGTGAACAAGGAAAAATTTCCTTAACTACATGGATGTTTTTTATTGGCACACATATGATAAATGTTTGCATTATTGATTAAAGATAGCATTGCTATTTAATATATGAAAATTCTTCTCAGTCCTGCTACAAATATAACACAATGATAAAGTATAATAACAAAATACATGAAAGATATTTTCAGACTAAAATTAAACAAAATAAGCAAAAGCCATTGAACAAAAACAAATAGACCCTTGTAGTTTTACCAAAAAAATTGTAAATTTGTAACTAGGGTAGAAAGCTTAGAATCAGGTACATGGGAATAGCAATTTGCTTCTTATGATTATAAAATACTAATTCTGCTCTTCAGCCTGTGGATTTTGACTAGCAATCATTTCTGATGTTTAAACTATGAGCTCTTCAGTCTTAGGAAAACCTCAGTCCTATTGAAGAAGGAGCTATCAGACAATGCTTAATGATTATACTCTAAACAAATTCATCTTCTGTTTTACTTGGATGTAATACTGAATTGGAATCTGTAATATCTTCAATGCTGAATCTCTAATTTTCTCAATATTGTAATGGAGCATGAACCACAACATGACAATATAACACCTGATTCTGTACTGGAGCACCACAGGCAGGCCAAATAAGGATCACTGAAACAACTGGTAGAAAATACGAACAGAGAGAGAGAGAATACCGAACAAGAGTTTATAACCCCAAATCCCATATAATATGGTAAAAGATGGGGAAATCTTATATTAATAGAAGCAAGCAATAACTGAAAGTATATAAATTAAATACCATCCAAATATAAATAAAGCAATTTAAAAATAGTCTTTAACTGAAATATTTTTACTTCTCAAAAAATAGAAGACTGCATATAAATAAAACAATCATTGCTAAATAAGGGAAGAATAATAGCTGCTTTTAAAGAAGAACCAATTAAAACTTTTGGTAGTGGTGCCTATAATGGCAGCACAACATTGTGAATGTAATTAACAACACTAAATTACATATCTGCATGTGGTTAAAGGGGAAATTTTAGATGGTATATATGTTACTAGTATAAAAATTAAAAAAGAAAACACATACGACTGTACAATACAGTGAACCATAAAGTAACCTATGGACTATAGTTAATAGAACAATTATAATAATATTGTCTCATTTGTTATAAAGTCACCATACTAATGCAAAATATTAATAATTGGGGCAGAAACTCTTTATTTCTGCAGAGTTTTTCTGTAAACCTGCAACTTTTCTAATAAAAAAAAATAACCAATCAGGTCAATTAAATATTTTGGATATAGTAATGTTAAAATAAACCTTGAAATTAAAGCAAATTTAATAAATGAGATTATCTTCAGCATATTGTGGTAGTTTGAGACTGTATGTACCCCAGGAAAGATCATATCCTTAGAGTTAATTCATTCCTGTGGATGTAAATGTTTTGTATGTGGGAAATTCCTTTTGATTACGTTAATTCAGTAAGGTGTGACCCACAGTGGATCTCATTGCTCTTACTGGAGTCCATCATAAAAGGGAGACACAGAGAGACACCCCCAGAAGCTGAGAGAGAAAGTTCCAGGAGCCAGAAGCTGAAATCAGCAGAACACAGAAGCAGAGGAGGAGGCAGAATTTGGCAGACCCAATCATATGCCTTGCCATGAAAGAGAGATGTCCAGAATCGCCAGCAGCCAATCTTTTGGGAGAAGAGCATCAGATGAAGCCTTCATTTGAACACTTTCTCTGCCTCAGAACTGTAAGCATAAAAGTTTAATAGATCCCCAGTGTAAAAGCTAACCTATTTCTGGTATATTGCCTTGACAGCATTTAGCAAACACAAACATATATTAATTATTTAAGTGTATCCTGAAATAAAGAATTAGTGATCTAGAAAAACATTGACAAATTTACTAAGAGACCAACAAATATATTTGGAAAGCTGAAAAGTACATAAAAGAACAAATAAGAAAACATGAAAAGCCAAAGAGAAATCTACAGTCTGCTTTCGTCCCGAGGTCATTTGGTGAATCTTGTTGAAAATAATTTTTCACAAGGACTCACACTGTGCTCGAGACAGGATAAAAAGATTAGTAATTATGGAATTTATTGAGCATATTAAGAAGAGATTATATTTGAATGTGGACACCAAAAGAAAATTTGCTTATCTTGATCTTTCCCATTACATATTTAGCAACGTCAGGGCAAGGGTATACTGATAATTAATAGCCACAGGTTCACAGGCTGGAATTTCATTCTGTATCACATGGGGGAAAGAAAATTTAAAAATACTGAATGATTATTTAAAAATTTACTCTTATATGTAGATATCCATGCACCTAGTAGAAAAATATCTCCTAAGGATGAACTTACATTAAACCCAGGCCTCAAATCCCAAAGATACAATTACAAAGAAACATAAGCTAACAGGAAAAAATAAAAATCATCAAAGGTAAACTACAAAATAAAGCACTACAAAATAGAGCTGTAGGAACAAAAGAAAGTACAATCAGATTTATAAGAACTTGGTATGCTAAAATAACGTGCATTGAATCTATTTGAAACCTGTCAAGTTTTTAATTCCAATGATTATAGTTAAATTTTGAGTTTTCATATTTGGTTTTTGTCCTTTCACTCTTCCAGGTATTCTTATTTTAAAAGAAATTATTACCCTTACTTTTTCATAAATTAGGTTGCTTATTATTTTTATGTAACATTTTTGGATATCATTTAATTGAGGAAAGATTAAATTGAGGAGAATAGAATTTACTTTGGCAGGTATCAATAGAAAGGAATTTATAAGCAGGTCTAAGAAATATGTTCCAAATGAAATTCTAAGAAAGATTTACAAAGTCATTCTGCAGAACGAGCTACCAAATCTGCATGTCTCCCTGTCACCATCAGGAATTCATTACTGCTAAAATGCCAACATATACTACAATTAGAAAGCTTCTATACTGTTGCTATTTTCAAGTCCACCAGCAAAATAGGTGCTTTGAATACTGCGTCTCTTCCTACTTAGCCAATACAAAATTCATTTCCTGTGTAAATGAATCTAAGCTGGATACCTTAATCACATTCTGTATTCTCATTGAAAGGTCACCTGGGAAATACAGGTTTTTTTGTTTATTTGTTCTTAATCTTTGCAGTCTCTGTAATGTAGGAAGATAAAAAGAATGCTAGAATATAAGGAGACTGAGCCACCCCACAATATTTACTCCACATCCACATATTAATTTACACACATACTAATTGATATTTTAAAACTTTCAAAAAATAATGGTTGTGATAAATATGCTTCCACAAAAATGAAACTATCACCACAGCAAGCAAAATACATTTACTGTCTTCTAAGGAGAGAGCCAATGTCTCATCAGTTTCTGCCTTCATCTTTGAGTGATAGTGACCCCTCTTTGCTATTAAAAAATTAATATAATATAATATAATATAATATATACTATTCCTAGTATCCTTTAAACTTTGGAATAAAGTAATGAATTTGTCTAATAAAAGTATCCTCAATTATATATTAATAAATGGGGGGACAGGGCACAACTGGAAAATCGTGTATGTATATACACCCACAGACACACAATATATATACACATACATATATATTCAATTATTTACACATATACATTTTATTAAAATTACATATAATCTGAATGAAGTATATATAATCTTAATATATGATTTAGTTTGCCAAAGGACTGCCAATGCAAAGTATCAAAAATGTGTTGGCTTATATAAAGGGTGTTTATCTGGGGTAAAAACTAACAGTTACAAGGCCATGAAAAGTCCAACTCGAAGCACCGTAAGAAGTGCTTTCTCACCAAAGTCAGCTGCCACATGGTGAAACCAGATGGGGCCATTTCTGTCCTGTCTCTGCTTTCCCCTCCAGGCTTTCTCTCTTAGGCTCAGCTGCTCCACTTTCTTCCTGATTTCAGCTGCAAGCTGGCATAGGGATTGTCTCTTTCTTGGCCTCCTATATTAATTTTGGCTGTTTTATGCTCTTCCCAAGCTCAGCTATAAGCTATCAGGCAGATAGGAGGGCTGGGCTTCTCGAGCTACTCCATGGGTCCAGCCTTCTGGGGCTTTCCTGCTTAAGCAATCCTTTCTCTCAAATTGCGGAATAAAAATATGTTAGCTCCCTTTTTATCCTCTGTCTGTCTGCCCATGTGAGTCTATTTATATCAGACCCAGCAAGGAGGCAGGGACTCCATCTAAGCCAAGCCTCATAGACATAGCCAAATCAAAGGCCCTAAAGTGATCTTATCAAGTAATCTAATCAAAGGTCCCTCAACTGAGTTTTATGCAATTAAAGGGTATCATATGCAGAGGACTAGATTAATTTACAAACATAATGTTTCTCTTTTTGGGATTCATAAATAATCTCAAACTGCCATAATGTATAAGAGGAAAATCTTAATAGATTTGACCTAAAAACCAAAGGCTTCATGTTTCTTCCAATCATTAATTCTGTTACTGTTATAAGCTACTAGTTTATATTTATAGATTCCTTTTTTTAAACTACCCCTTACACACATTTATATATACACAAATACATATATATGTATATATATATATATAAATGTATATTCATTTTTACTAAGCCAGCATCTTATTTGGTTAGTGGTATGGTGAAATACTCTTCATTACAATGGTATCAGATGTTCTTGTCTACATATATACTTGTGGTATCAACTAATATTTCCTCCTACATATGATGGTATTAGAAATATTCCCGGGTATTCTAGGAATCTAGGCATTTCCTACTGCCCCATTGTTGATCCAGTAATCATATTTCTCATGAATAGCCAGAATAATCATCACAATCCCTATCATGTTTGTTATTTCTGGATAATGTAGTATAAAGTAAGCCAAATCAGTAAGGATATAAGGCCCTTCATTCTTTTACTGTAAAATGAGCTCCTTTTTCAAATTCAATTTAAAGAAGCTCCTTGGCGTAATGGTTAAAGTAAATAGCAATACACAAATTATGTTGCTGACAGAAACATTGTGGGAAGAAAAGCAAATGCATATTTAGTATATATATATATGCTCTATTGAATATAAATAGATGCCCCCACCACAAAGAATGGTATGTAAGAATTAGCAATTTGATGTTAGGTAGCTGGTTGCTCTCTCTAGTTCATTTTTCTCTTTTATTGTCAGGTTTAATAATGAAGGTATCTAGTAATCAGATAACCCCAAGAAAACTCATACTTAAAGTTCATCTTTGCCACCATAGTCACATTATTTATAAACCTATTACTCAAATGTTGAAGGAAATCATTGATGAAAACTGCATGCTTTCACAGAATGTATCACCTTATCAGCTTGATTATTATAAATCTCCTGTCCATAAGAGTACTTTTTTGAAAATTCATGTAGGACACAAATATCTAAATAGTTTGGTTCCATTGCAAATAGTTCATTCATGTATAACACTTGAGTTTCTGGCACAGAAAATATATCTTCCTCATTTTGGTGAGGACCATTCCTGAGTGGGATATAATAATATTCTATAGTTTACTTATAGCTAATTATATTATAAAATGAAAAATATCTATAAATAAGGCTTATTTTTTCTTCTTCTGTAACTGATCATTTCAAATTGACCGTGATATTTATATTATGCATGTAGTGAAATTTTAGAGTCTTTCTTAAATGGACTCTTCCCTTTTCATAGAAGATGTTCTTGTTCTGTAAACTGATTCATATCTGTGTTGGGAGAGTCCATGGTGTTCCTGATAACCCAAGACAGGCAACCGATCACAAAATTTAAATTTATCATGATTATTATTCTTATACAATAAAAATTATCTAAGTGTGTTGCCCATTTATTTCCATCTTAAGAATTTCATGATTACTTTATTCTTTGTAGATTGCCATTTTTATTACCAATCTTGTCTTCTGGAAGTTTTGCTACCACTTTGCATCATCATTCCAAGATTAAAGGACCATTTCAATAGCAGTATCTCCCAGTTTTATCACCAATCTTCCTCAGTTTAAAAAAAAAAGAAAAACACTATACTGCATTCCCAAAATACTTGTGTTATTTCAGCTATGAACCCTTTTGTATTAGTCAGTCAAAGGGGTGTTGATGCAAAATACTAGAAATCAATTCGCTTTTATAAAGGGTATTCATTTGTTGTAAAGCTTACAGTAACAGGGCCCTAAAGAGTCCAATTCAAGGTTGGTTTCTCACCCAATGTAATTTGCCACATGTTGAAGCAAGATATCTGTGAGGATTTAGCCATTCTCTATTCCTCTTAAGGCTCTGTGGGCCCAGTTCCTTTGTATCTCAGCTGTAGGCTGGAGAGCTCATTTCTTTCCAGGCCTTCTCAGCTTCTCAGGGCTGTAGTCTCTTCAGCTACAAACTATCAGGTGACTGGCTCATCTCTTTTCCTGGGGCTGCAGGATCAAAGTTCTCTCCTCCTCCATGTCTATGAAGCTCTGTCTTTCTTCCATGTGTCTTCTGTATATTCTCTGAGTGAGTGTCTGTTTATATACCCCACCACGGAGGCGGGGACTCAACCCTGACCATGCTCTAATGACATGGCTGAATCAAAGTTCTAATCTTTATTTAATTAAGTAAATGTAAAACCTTTGAATTTAATACAGTTAAAGGGTATCATTCCCAGAGAATCAGACCAGTTTACAAACATAATCAATATCTCTTTTTGGAATTCATAGATAATATCAAACTTCAACACCTTTCATGGGACATAGTCAAGAGGCAGATGAATAGTTCAAACATGATAAATGCATTCCAATGTACCTATCTCACTTGTTTCTTGATTCAACCCTCTATATTAAGGAATATTTAGTATTTCAAATTTTATTGTGATAGACTACCCTTGAATCTTCAGTTTATTAACCACCTGATAAATCTGGCAGAAATTATCCCATAGTGAATCCAGAATTTCTGATAAATGCCTTCATATCAATACATCCAGCTTAATGTAAAGTCATGTTTCTTATCAGGACTTGTATATAAATCCATGTTAACAATATTTAGCATATTTCTGTTAAATTAGCAAAATCTTCTAACATTTTTCATATGTAAAACTTTTCCTTCTAAGGGAGATTTTTTTATGCTTTCTATGTTCCAAAATAAAGGTTCTGATTTGGAGAAAATCTAGGAGTGGCAAATTTGTGGATAAGAAGAAAACTCCTTCAATTGAGGTATTTACAGGATTTCTAAAAATTGCATGGCTTCCACGAGAAGCTGGGATGTTTCAGTTGGCAATGGAGGCTGGGTGTTCCTTTTAGATGCAGGTACTTGGAGTCATCTAAAGATACATTGATGTCTTCATACTAATTCTCAGATCCTCACTCTATCCCAACACCTGAATGTTCACATAAAATGTGTGAAGAGGTTATGATTTCAATTAATGTTAAAGTTCTGAAGCCTGTGGCATCAGCTCTATGTCTGGATATTGGTACATCATCCCTTGAGTTATGAGTCAATAGAGATGTTTATATAGCCATAGATTTTGTTTTATCTTTGTTTTGATTTATTTGGGGGATTCTATGTCCACTCTTTTCAGGGGATATTTGAAACATTAATGCTGCATTTTTTTTGGTTGTTGTTTAAACTCTCTAATACATTTGGAAACAGCCAGCCCTCCATTATTCAAGTTTACTCTACCTAGCTTGCATTAGCAATTTAATTCTAGGTGAGTTCTAACTTGCTAATGTGCAATGTGGATAGCCAGTGTTTCATTGTCTAATGAAGTCCATGCTGACTTCAGACTAAACTAGGTTAATTAATTTTTACCAGATTCTTATTAATTTGAGAGGCTGTTACCTGGATATACTTTTTATATTAATTAAAGTTGTGAAAAACAGAATACACTTCTAGCTAGTTAACAGAAAGTCACTTAATATAGAGTAGTGAATTAAAGAATTATCAAGATAATTGAAGGTATATTTTAGGAAGAGCTCCTAGAATGATTCTCAAAACCATACCACAAAATTGAATCTCTATGAGAGAAGCTTCTCAGGAAGATAGTAGGATTGCTAAACATTTTACCATCATCTGTCTCTACTATTACCTATACCATCAGAAAAGATTCTTCGCGTCTTCTTCTTTCCCCACTCAACCAAGTTTAGAGTTCACATTTTTTATTAATATGTCTGGTTGACAGAACCAAAATTCCATTGAGAATCCTAGCTTCAGGGGCAACTGAAAATATCATCTTCAAGTCTGAAAATATACATAGGCACACTTGAAGGAATTTGGAAGATGATAAACGAGTAAATAAATATTAAATATAAAAAAGTTTTCCATAGTAGTAATATCCAAAAGAGAAATCTAAGCTTTTCACATTAATAAAATTAATTTAAATTTTTATAATCCCCAATTTATGGATGAGGAATTGAGAGGCTTTAGTTTGAGAAGAGGATATCATATAAGAAAACATACAAAACAGTTGTCCTATTGACACTAATGTGCTAAGTAAGGTGAATTATTTTTATCTGAGTAAAGTTAGGGTTTTTAGTTTGTCAACAGGCTGCTGATAAACGTACCAGAAATCGGTTGGCTTTTATAAAGAGGATTTATTTAGGGTAAAAGCTTACAATTCCAAGGCTGTGAAATATCCAAATCAAGGTACCATAGAGATGCATTCTCACCACAGTCAGCTACTGTTGATCCTCTTTTCTTGCCACATGGTGAAGCAAGATGGCTGTAGATCTCTGCTGAGGTCTCTGCCTTTCCATCCAGGCTCACTGTCTTTCAGAGCCCAGCTCCCGGAACTCAGCTTGAGCAACCAGGCATAGGACTTGTCTCTTTCCAGGCCTCCTCTATCAGTCTTGAGTACTCTGCTTTCTTCCCAAGTTCAGCTGCAAGCTATCAGGCATATGGCTCATCTCTCCCTGGACCTCAGCTCTTTGAGACACTTGGGTGCTTCTCTCCTTGCAGCTCAATTGTGAGCGAAACTGTAGTCCTCTCTCTCATATTATTGGGTCAAATATGGTGGCTCCCTTTTCCTGTGTCTGTGTCCATCTCTCTCTGTGTCTCCATTTTTATCAGACCCAGCAAGAGGGCAGAGACTCAACTTTAGTGATACCTCGCTGACATAGTCCTGTTAAAAGGGCCTCAACTAATAGGAATGGATTAATTTATTTTTGGCATTCATAAAAGAATTTCAAACTATCACAGTTAGCATAAGGCTGGTTGTATATTATTAAATTACAGCAGGCATTTGCTTAAGATAATAATATTTATAATTTATTGAAAACTTGAAAGGTTACAATCATGTTTGTAACCACTTTTAAAGCCTTGTCTTAATAAGTATTCACAACTTACCTCTAAAGTAATTACTATAACTCTTCTGAATTTTCAAATGAGGTAAGTTACCTCTTGAAAGTTTAACTAATTGGCCTAAGATCACTCAGAAGGGCTATACTTCTCAAGATTATTCATAATGGCTGAGAGAGTAAATGTAACACTATCAGATTTTAAGAAACCTACCTCATACAAGCCACTGATATCTGGGGAGTGAGGCCAGGAGAACTTAAGTCAATATTACTTGTTAGGTATCATTGTGCTGTTTCATTATTGTCTAGATAAAAACACCTCAAGCTAAGAAAATGTTGAGCTTATAATAACATGGGAGTCTGATCACTGGGGTCCATCTGGTTTCTGAATAAGGAAAGGCTAGGATTTTGCACTACATCTGTCCACATTGGAAATCCTGAGAGGTAGACCTGTAAGGAAAAAAGAGGTTTGGCCACTTAAATAAGAAGTTTAAGAAGTGGCTAGTATTGTTGAAGAGTTAAAGGATATATATCCATTGTTCACAAAAACAAATAAAGAAAACCCAGATATAGAAACATTTTCAAACAAGATGAGCAAAGCAATAATAATTTCAAGGCAAGGCATATTAATAATTTTGAAAGAACATGGGTGTTTTGAAACTTCCATACCTTTGTTGACTAATTTAACAAATATTTTAATGAATGACTATGCTAAAATAAGCCTGTTGGTAGGAAATATTCAATAAAATGTTCTCTTTGCTCAAAAACTGTTTTTAGTACATTAAGAAAGGTGGTCAAGAAAAATGAAGTTTCAGTACATTGTAAAAATTGCTACCATATTGATAAGCATACAAATGTCATTCCAAGATGGTTATGTGATACATTATCAAAGGAAATGTATCAGCAAATATCCATTTATATAGGTGAACTAAAAAGAAATTGGCCTTGGGCTTGAGAACTTTGGCATAGGAGACTTAAAATTAGAGATGTGGGCCATGATGAAAAACAAAGAGCTATGATTATTTCAGAATAGAAAGATTCACTGTGACAAAAATTAGACTAATGAAGAATGACTAAGTAATATATGTGAGTGAGGTAACCAATTACCAACCACATATTTTATATATATGGATGAGTTCCATGGAGTGGATAATACAGAGCTCAATCCAAAGATTATAGAGTCTTGACCATAAGAGCTTAATAAATATAAAAGTCACAGAAAGTATACCACATCCAGGTATATATTACACCTGAGACTGGCAATATAAGAGTTGAGAGATTTTAAGTTTTTTTGACTAATTCATTTTTTTTTTTGGTCCAAGAGATTTAAGATTAATTGTAAATGATTATATGTATGCTAAATTTTTTCTGAGATATGTTATTACAGTAAGAAATCCCTATAAGCCAGCATTTTAGATATGCTCATCAGTACTTTTGTGAAAGGAACAAAGCTAAACAGTACTTAATTCTGAATTTATTTTCAATGTCCCACCCAGGGAGTTGGTACAATGGCTTATTTGCTGGGACATAGTCCTCATTTGAATCACTATTGCTATATTTATTGACCATAGATAAGTAATTTATTTTCTATGTATGCCAATGCCTCATTTTTTAAAAGTAGGAGAAAAATATACACTTAAAGGGCTGTTAAAGTCTCAGGGTTAGGTCAAACATTTAACACAGTTTATAACACATAGAAAGTAAGAATTGGTTTTGTAAAATTATTTTGTTTGTATAATAAGTTAAATCAATAAAATCAGCTCTTCTGTGTAAAACATAAAATGAAGAAATAGTTATTTGATGCTTTCTATATATTTACTCACAATTCACCATATACTTCAATCCCTCATTTTTACAACACTTTGTGATCTTGATTCTCTTTGTCCAGAAAACTCATTTAATTGTATTATTATTTACATCAGGAATCCTTCAAGGATTACATAAAATGTTGCATACAACCCCATAGTTTATGCAGATATAATACTTGAAATTTCTTTTATATAAAAATAATTCTATATATATGTGTCTACCTTTTTATCTGTTTCCTGAAATCCCATAGGGTGGAAGTGGTGTATTCTATTATCCCAAATGGCCAGCATATACCTGCTTCCTTGCTGATATTCTAAAAACATATTTAAAATAAGTCAATGAATTTTCATGATCGG
>JAQZBX010064234.1:0-16533 GCA_029593785.1 Cabassous unicinctus
CAGGTAATCGTGTCCAGGTGTTTGTTCCAGCAAGCACTGGGCTAATTGTAATACAAGAGCATTTATGGACTTCAATAACCAGTGAGTTTACTGCATGGATGGCTGATTACATCTGCATCAATCAGGGAGATTACATCATCAATGTGAGTTGCTTCTATCCAATCAGTTGAATGACGTAAAAGGGAAAGTGGTTTCAACATTCAGAGAGAATTTCCCAGCTCGTCATTGGAAAGGCAATTTCTCCCAAGAAACTCATCAAAGACCCTTCATCGGACTTTCATCGGAGCCACTGTTTTGCCTGGACTTGTGCATTCCCACGGTCGTGTGAGAGACTCTTTTAAAATCTCATATTATTGAGAGATATCTCCTGTTGATTCTGTTTCCCGAGAGAACCCTGCCTAATACAGCTTGGTACCGGGAGTGGTTCCTGAGGAACAGAGTTTTAAACATGGAATGTCTGAGGTGGTTCTGGGAGCTTTTAATTGGCTCTCTACTCTAATTGTGACCCGACCCGGAGGTCAATCGAACCAGAACCTGAAAGAGGGAATGGGAATGGTGGGGACAGGAGACACGAAGAATGGAGACAAGACAGGGCTCTGATCAAGTCTCGTTTATTCAAGCTGAGTTGGGGTTATATATAGCGGGTTTTGAGGGAGTCACCAGATGTAGACGTCAGCAAGTTGCTAAGTAACAGAGACCATAGCCTGGTCAGCTGATTTACAGGAAAGTGTGCAGGGAAATAGAAACTTAGCACAGGGCAAGGAGTAGAAGCTTAGTCATCACGCAAATTCAAAATCCTGCGCATGTGCAATGACACTTGGCTGTACGCCCAGACGTGGCAGGGCGTAGTCTTCCCTCCAAAAGTGGGAGTGCCCAATCATCATAATGAATGGAATTGGTTCTAAGAAATGGCCTTATCCACACAGTACACTGCTTCCCACAGGTCCCCCTTTTTTATTTTATTTAAATGATGGCGCTGGTCTTAGGTTGCCCATCTCTTGATTGGGTCTTACCCATCATTGGCTGTCCCATCATTATTGCTAGAACGAGCCTGGCTTAGGTCATGATGTCCAGCCGAGATGAGGTTGCCCGTCCTTGGAGTGTCCAATAGCTAAGACTGGGTCTCCTGTCTTAGGTCATCACCGGCGAAACGAAGTTGCCCGTTATTGACTTCCACTCTGCATTATCTTAATTTAAGCTCTTCCACTATAGTTCTTATTTGGAGGGTGGAAGAGCACACACTAGGTGCGCATGGGGGTCTTCCTCTGTGGAAGTGGTGAGCATAGCTATCTGAACTTGTTTGATCTTGTTTTGTTGTGTTCTCAGGTTGTCTATGTGTTTTTTGAAGCACCTGTAAACAAGATAAAAGATCAGGAGTACAATTCCAAGTGTTACATACATTATTATAGATTCAGGCTTTATTAAGGATAAGAAAGAATTGAGAACCATTTTTATAAAACTAATATTTGGGACGGTGATGTATTCTATACTGACGCTACTTAAATTAAATATTTTCTTTTCTAAGTCCGCTGTTAGGTTATGTAGAGTATGAGCTGGTGAGAATTTGTTTTAATTGTTGATGCGCTGTAATAAAGTTGGTTATTTTAAGAGGGGTGATACAAATGCTGTGGTGGCGAGGATCACAGGATAATCTTGCTAATAATTGAGTGGTGATTATTTCTTCCTCCAGTATATCTATTTGTTGTTGTAGGTTATGTATCATACCAAAGAGCACAGAGTTTATATTCTTTTGTATGGAAAGAGTGTCCACGCTACTGCCAACCATCTTTTCTAGTGCTTCTGCATTCTGGACTGATTGTGTGAGGGCTACGGCACTTGTTGCGGCTGCGGCAATAGCAGCGATTAATGCTTTTATGCCAGCCACGACCAAGCCAACAGCTCTTTTAGCTTTGGTCTGGGTTACGATTTCTACTTTCTCTTTCCAATCGGTGACATTAACAGGAACCCACAGGTATGGGGGTGTACGTACTACTAAGGCCAATTTATGAGTCACTGGGTTCCAACAATTAGCTATTTTACAAGTTTGATTGATAACAGTTCAAGTGATCATTCTGTATGCTAGAAACATTTATTTTACTAAGGTTGATAATTATAAAGAAAAACGGGGGTGATAGGCATGGCGAGGCGGTAATGTTAATTGATCGGGTTATATTAGCATTTACGGTCCCTTCCCACTGGTTATTACTTGCATTGTAAATGCCATTATATATTGAGGCGTTCGCTGCTATAAAAGGGCGAAAATCAGCAGAGTAATAAGAATTGCATAAAAGCCATTTCCGAATACTGAGGTTCGGGCGTTGGAAGGGTTCCTTTTTTTAAATGGAAGGGATGCTGTAGTATTGGGTTCACCTGTGACCCAGATTCTATCTGTGATATTATAGATAGGCGCACTGGGTGCACAATTTTTCCATGGCGAACTATCGAAGCTTAGGGTAGTCTTACCTTGATCAACAGGGAGGATTGGACATTTAACAATCGGAATTGGTCGGCTTCCTAAGGTTCGATTAACAAATTTTCCTTGCGGGAAGCCTCCTGTAATAGCTCTGAAGCGGCCGGAGTCAGTGGTGGACTTATTATTGCCAAAAAAGTCTCCATATTGATAGGGGCCAAAGGCTATGACATTAGGCAGAGGGCAAGTGTTATTAGGGCCAGAATCATTGTACCAGAACATAAAAGGGTTAACTGGAAGAGTGAAATTAAATTTGATAATGTAATTTACAGGATTATTTTGGGTACAAGGTAAGCCTAGAGAGCAATTAGAAGAGAAAAAGGCAGGCAGTATGGGAGAATCCTGGTCTACTGGAAGGAGTATGGGAGGTGATGGAATAAACCCCCAGAGGATATCAGCACTTACGTGCTGGCTAAGTACACTTAGCAATTAGATCTTTATTAGGCTCTTATCCATGGCAAAAGAAAGCAAAGAGCACTTAAAATAAACACGAAATAAGAAAGCACAGAAAGGATTAGGATAAATTTTTCAATGGCAGATAGCTCCTGAGAGAGTGCCTCTGCCAATATAATACTTAGCACAAAGATGCCAATTCCAATGGCAACAGTCGGCCAAGGGGTGCAGATGGCTGGCGTGCTGTTGGTCATTCCTTTTCCTGTAGGGAAGAAAGGTGGCTTCTCAGGAGATCCTAGTTTCCCCTGGATAACTGGTTATTGCCTATTAGTTTCACTATTTGCTCTGGCAATCATCGGGTTGCATCTGTTTCTTTAGAATAGACAAAGACTGATCCTCTGCCCCATATTAGAACAGGGTCTGGCCCATGCCAAGTATTGTCCAGAGGGTCTTTCCATAAGATGGTAGCAAAGCTCTTATTAGTATTAGCATGCCAGAAGCATTCTGCTGCAGAGCTCCCATCGTTGTCCAAACTTAAAAAATTTAAAATAAAGAGAGAGTGGGATAATAAATTTCTGGAGGATCCCCTACTAGGGTACCATTCCCCTGTTTTTATTTTGTTTATAGTATTTTTTAAAGATAAATGTGCTCTTTCTACTATACCTTGTCCCTGAGGGTTATAGGGTATTCAAGTAATATGCTTTATTGTTAATTGTTGGCAGAAGTTAGCAAACATTCAGCCAACGTATCCAGGGCCATTATCTGTCTTGATTTGTTGTGGGAGACCTAATACTGACATGGTAGTTAACACATGAGCAATAACATTTTTTCCTGCTTCTCCTATTTGGAGAGTGGCATAGATAAAGCCACCAAAAGTGTCAATAGTGACATGAGCGTACTTCAGATTGCCAAACTCAGGAATGTGGGTTACATCCATTTGCCATATGGCATTAGGTACGAGTCCTCTAGGGTTAACTCCCAGATGGGGTGTGGGTAAGAGAGGTAGACAAGAGGGGCATTCTTTAACAATCTGATGAGATTGCTCTCTAGTAATCTTAAACATTAACCTTAATGTGTGTGCATTTAAGTGATGTAATCGGTGGGCTTGAATAGTGTGAGCTACATTGTCTTGAGCTGTAATATTGTGTTTGGCAAGGTTAACATAACAGGAAACTCGTGTGGCTTGATCGGCCATGTGATTACCTTGGACCAAGAGTCCCGGGAGATTTGAATGGGCTCTCAAATGACCAATAAAAATGGGCGAGTTCGGTTTCGAATAAGAGATTGCAATTGTGAGAATAATAGTGCTGCTTCAGAAACATATTTTATTTGTGCGGCTGTTTCAAGCAGTGGAACAGATTGTGGTATATATGCACTCTCTGTATAAAGATTAAATGGTTTGTCTGATAAGGCTGAGAATACTGCTATAACGGCTTGTAATTCTGTGAGTTGTGCAGATTTAGAATGAGTATCAAACTGAACAATCTTTTCTTTGAACACATATGCAGCCTTTTCAGAGTAAGACCCATCAGTAAATACTAAAAGAGCATCGGTTATAGGTTGTGTAGAAGTCATCACAGGAAAAACAAAGTCATGGGTACTTAAGAAATGAAGTTTATCAATAGGATAATGGTTATCTATTTGTCCTGCATAGGATGCGCAGGCAATGGGCCAACAGTCAGTGGTTTGCAGGAGCCAATCAACCTGAGCCTTTGTATAGGGCTAAATAATGTGGGCGGGCTCTTTGCCAAAGTAATGCCTGCCCTGTTCTCTTCCTAGGCAGATGACATCTGGGACTGCCTGATAATAGGGGTATATTACCTTTGTGGGTGATGCAGGTAAGTGAACCCACATTATAGGGGCTATTTGCCAAAATACTGCCATAGGGGTGAGGGAGGTTTTGCATATGACAAAGAGCAATGGTTGGCCGTAATCTATAGCAGTAACAAATTGTGAGAGTATAGCTTGTTCAACCAATTTTAGCACTAGGCATCCTTCTTGGGTAATTTCTCTATGGGAGTTTGGGTTAGAATCCCCTTGAAGAATGTTAAACAATGGTTTTAAGTCTCCTGTAGTTAGTTTCAAATAAGGGCGTAGCCAATTTATGTCTCCTAGGAGCTTTTGGAAATCATTTAGGGTTTTTAAATGGTCCAGTCTAAGTTCTACCTTCTGATTGGTTGTTTTATTGTTTGACATCTGGAATCCCAAATAAGTATATGGGTCCTGCAATTGTACTTTATCAGGGGCAATTTGTAGTCCTTTTGACTTTAAAGCTATTTTGAGATCATAGAAACAATTCAGGACCTCTTGTCCATCTTTTCCAGCCATTAAGATATCATCCATGTAGTGCACGATATAAATATTGTTTCATTTATGTCTAACATCTTGTATGGCCGTGTCTACAAATTTCTGACATAATGTAGGGCTGTTGGCCATGCCTTGAGGTAGGACTCTCCACTGATACCTGGTCATTGGTCTTTTAAAATTGATGGAGGGAAGACTAAAGGCAAAACTTTTTTGATCTGAGGGGTGTAACGGGATAGTAAAGAAACAGTCTTTTAGATCTATAATAACCTTATAATGCCCAAGAGGTATAGCTACAGGAGATGGCAGGCCAGGTTGTAGGGCCCCCATAGGTAGCATAGTCTTGTTTACAGCCCTTAAATCCTGCAGGAGTTGCCATTTTCCTGACTTTTTTCTAATGACAAAGATAGGGGTGTTCCAGGGTGAATTGCTTTCTAAAATATGGCCCGCTTCTAGCTGTTCCTGTACCAACTGCTGTGCAACCAATAGTTTTTCAGAGGATAAAGGTCATTGATCAACCCACACAGGTTCATCAGAGATCCATGTGATTTGGTCTGCATGGGGTACAGGAGAGTCAACGACCTCTAGGTTAAATTTCCTAGCCCCTTTTTACTTTGCTGTCCTTGAATATAGAGGGGTTGAGAGATGCCTGATTCATTTTTTCCCAGTCCTTTTCCTGGTTTATAGCCCTGTGAAAGCATTTGTGCTGTGATGATATCATTGGGACTACCTATCATAAAGCCTAATTGAGTAAGCAAGTCTCTTCCCCAAAGGTTAATGGGTAGTCCCTGTATAACATAGGGTTGTACTGTTCCTTGGTTCCCTTGTTTGTCCTTCCAAGTAAGTAGTTTTGAGCTTTTCTCAGGGTTTTGAGTCTGGCCTATTCCTTTTAAGTTTGTCAAGGTGGGAGAGAGAGGCCATTGAGATGGCCATTTTTCTTTCTTTAAAATAGTAACATCTGCCCCAGTATCTACTAATCCATCAAATTCTTTTCCATCTAGCCAGAGTGTCATCATGGGTTTTCTAGATGAAACAACTTGTGCCCAATATGCATCAGAGGAGCCAAATCCTTTCATACCTCGGCTAGCCCCGATCACCTTAAATCTTCCATTTAAGAGAGGGTGTAGCAGTAGTTGGGCTATCCCCTGTCCAGAAGGAATAGTAGTAATAACCTGAGGGGAAGATGCCATAATTTTTATTTCCCCATTGTAATCATTGTCAATGACACCGGGAAAGATATTAAGTCCATTGACTGTAGAGGTAGCAAGCCCAATTATTCGACCAAAAGTATCAGGCGGCAATGGACCATACACTCCGGTTGGGAGGGTTTGGACTCCCATTTGTGGTGTCAATACTGTGTGGGTGGTGGAACATAGGTCCAATCCTGCACTTCCGGGAGTGGCTTGACAGAGGTCCAGAATGGATTGTTGTTGGCTGGGACAAAGCTGACCGCCCCATAAGCTTGTCTGGTTTTGGGGGCCTGGGGCTGGCCCTGATTCCCGTTTCCCGAAAGGGGGGGCAGAGGCTGACCTTGGGCATCGGTTTTTGATTTACACTCATTAGCCCAATGCTTACCTCGGTGACATCTGGGACACAGTCTAGGCATGACGCCCTTTCCTTCAGTAATTTTAGAGCTTCTGTAATTTTTTGCAAAGTGTCCGGCCTCCCCATGGTTAAAGCACCTTCCTTTATTTTGTTGGGCTAAGTACTGTTTGACTGTAAAACCTTGCAAGGCTGTTGCCATTGCTAATCCTTGCTGGTAGGCAGCTCCGATGTCCGAGCACAACCTAATATAACCAGACAAATCTGTCTTTTTTCTATATGGGCGGATTGCAGCCTGACAGGCTGCATTCGCATTCTCGTAAGCTAATTGTTTTACAAATTCAGTCCCTGCTTCAGCATTGTCAAATATTCTTCCTGCAGCTGTTATGAACCAATGTACAAAATCTGCAAATGGCTCGTCTGGCCCTTGTTTTATACTGGTAAGGGAAGAACTAAGATCTCCTTTGGTAGGTAACTTTCTCCAAGCTTTACAGCCTGTGGCCTGAATTTGGGCAAACAGTCCTGCATTATACTGCATCTGGGCATCACTAGTAGCATAATTTCCTTCTCCTAATAGCATATCCATATTCCACCCATTGCCTGCCTGAGCATTATGTCTAGCAGTATCCTTACAAATTTCCACATATTCTGATTTCCACAGTAGATAATTCCCACCTGACAGAGTGGCTCAGGCAATAGTTTGCCAATCAAGGGGAGTAAGCCAATTTTCAGCAACCGACTCAACAATGGTCAAGGTGTAGGGAGCAGTAGCTCCATACTGAGCAACTGCAGTTTTTATTTCTTTTATAATTTTGAAATCGAAACCATTATGATGTCCCCATGCCTGACCCTGATTATCTGTCATTTCTGTGACAGGGAAAGCTTCAGGCACCTCTAAATCAATTAAGGAGGGGGGAGCCTGGGGTGTTTTTGGAACTGCTCCCCATGCAGGAGGTCTAACACATGGTTCTGTAGTTTTACTATCATTCTTAGCCTTACCTACTTTTAGTCTTTCTAACTGAGATAGGAGCTCTTTGTGTACTTCTTCTAATTGAATTTGTTCTTTTAATTTTTCTATTTTGTCTGATAAATGTCTTTTAGGGTCTACATCCGGCATCACTACAGGTGGTGCCGTAGGAGGCGGGGAGGTATACGGTGGGGGCTGCCTTAAGGATGCCGGCCAGTCCAGATTAAGATATCTAACAGCTTCTTCTTCAAAATCATCCCAATCTATATCGGACGAATCATCATTGCTTTCCTCCTTAAGTTTTTTAAGACTGGGATATAGTCCTTTCTTATATTTTGTGCCCAGTTTTGGTCTAGTCTCTCCCTCTCACGTTTTCCTATTTTCTGTCTTTATCGGAAGGCCAATATTTTTTGTATTATTATTGTTTCATTTTCGCTTTCCAATGATATCAGGTCTTCCTCCTTATCAGGGTTTTTAGGTTTGTCTGGTGGACTATCTCCTGAAATGTGGGTGCATTTTTCAGGGTTGGTACTCTCCTGACCCACTTCTTGTCCTTTCTGTAAAATTGCTTCGCCCTTTTCAAGAACGGCTGCTATTGTGCTGTCCCTGTGGCGGATACTTAGGATTTCATTTATAAGATTCCAATAAGAGAAGGTGGTTACTGGGATTTTTTCGGGACCAAAGGTTCTGTAGTAATCCTTTAGGGCATCTCCTACTCTCACCCACCTCTTCTCATCGATGGTTCCCTCTTGTGGGAACCAGGGGCAAACTTCTTTTAAAAACTCAAACATTCTTCACAACTGTTTCACTTTCACCTTTACCCCTCGTGTCTTTAAAGCATCTTTGAGACCCTCTACAAATGTCTCATGCTGACTGATTTCCTGTCCCATAATCGCTGATCACTTACCGAGGTCTGGTTGCGAGGCAGGTTCCCCGGCAGCGTCCTCCAAGCTTTTTTCGTCTCAGCCAGCTTCTCCGTCAGTGTTCCTCACTGCATCCCTCGTGTTCAGGTCCCTGTTCGGGCGCCACTTGACCTGACCCGCAGGTCAATCGAACCGGAACCTGAAAGAGGGAGAGGGCATGGTGGGGACAGGAGACATGAAGAATGGAGACAAGACAGGGCTCTGATGAAGTCTTGTTTATTCAAGCTGAGTTGGGGTTATATATAGCGGGTTTTGAGGGAGTCACCCGATGTAGACGTCAGCAAGTTGCTAAGTAACAGAGACCATAGCCTGGTCAGCTGATTTACAGGAAAGTGTGCAGGGAAATAGAAACTTAGCACAGGGCAAGGAGTAGAAGCTTAGTCATCAAGCAAATTCAAAATCCTGCGCATGTGCAATGACACTTGGCCGAACGCCCAGACGTGGCAGGGCGTAGTCTTCCCTCCAAAAGTGGGAGTGCCCAATCATCATAAAGAATGGAGTTGGTTCTAAGAAATGGCCTTATCCACACAGCACACCGCTTCCCACATAATTGGACTAAGGGGTACTAATGACTCCCTTTCCAATAATGAGGTTGCTAACAATCCATGGCATGAGCTGGCAATAGAGATATGAAAAATAGCATCATTGGATTCCCCTACTTCCACGCTTATAAGAAGCAAGGATCTGAGTGAGAGTGTTTTCAACACCTTAACAGAATTTTGGGAAGTGAAAAGATATAATGATGTTGGCTGGCTCCTCCTAGATACTCTGGATACAGTTACAAAAGAAAGAGATGAGCTAAAGTCTTCAAATTTGAAGCTTAAATGCCGCATGGATGATATGAAAGTTTCTACGTGTGCCTTGAAAGAAAATATTGTCTCCTGTAGCCACAGACTTGAGATATCTGAGAATCAAACCCAGACTCTCATTGTATGAGTAGCAGAATTACAGAGGAAACTAAAATCTCAACCTCACAGTTTTTCTGCAATTAACGTGAAGGCATTGATTGGAAAGGAGTAGAACCCTGGGGATTGGGACAGAGACATATAGGATGATGATAATATTGGTGGGGATATTGGAACCCTAAATTTTGCCGAGACTTTACCATATAAACTTGCAATGGCCTGCCCTGTGGAGACCACACCTTGTCAACCTTGTATCATCCAGCCTCCAACATGCCCCAGCAAGTCTGGACTTCCTTCCAGCCCTGAGGTGGGTACAAGTCAAATGGAAGCCTGCACTGCTCAACCTCTTGTCTGTCCCAGAGTGGCTGGACCTCCTCCCAGCCACGTGGCAGGTACCAGCCAATCTCCAGCATTCACTGTCCAACTTCCAGTCTGCCCTGAGGAATCTGTCTTCAAACCCCTTCCTGGAGAGAATAATCCTGTCTCACCAGAAGAAAATGCAAAGGAATGCCCTCAGGTCACTAGCCCGCAGGACATCTCTAATCCTTCTCCTTACCCCCACCCCTCACCCCTCTTGTCTTTGAGACCCATTACTAGATTAAAATCACAAAATCCCCCAATGGTGAAATACAATGTGTGTCCTATGAGGAAGTATGCTATACTCTGAAAAAACTGCATGAGTTTTCCAACTTATATAGAAAGAAATCAGGGGAATATATGTGGGAATGGATACTAAGAGTATGCAATAATGGTGGAAGGAATATAAAGTTGGATCAGGCTGACTTTATTGATATGGGCCCACTAAACAGAAATTCTGGATTCAACTCTGTAACTTGAGGGGTTAGAAAGGGCTCTAACAGTTTGTTTGGGTGGCTGACTGAAGCATGGACCAAACGATGGCCTTATGTGTCTGATGTTGAGAAGCCTGATTTGCCATGGTATACAGTAGATGAGGGGATTCAAAGGCTTAGAGAGATTGGAATGCTAGAATGGATTTACCATTTGAGACATGCCCACGCACCCCAGGAATGTCCAGAGGACACACCTTTAACCAGGACTTTGAGGAATAAATTTGTAAGACTAACTCCATCATTTTCTCTGAAGAGCTATGTGATTGCTCTTCTCGGCAATCCAGATATTACTGTGGGGGGGGGACTGTAATGGAATTGGAATCCTTAAATATTATAGGGATGATCGGATCTTGGCCCGGTAAAATCAAGTATCTGCAGTTAATTGCCAAAGGCAAGGTCGGCTTGGCTACCGCAATGAAAGTCATATTCAAAACAGCACACAGAATAGTCTGAGTTGCATGGAGTTATAGTGTTGCCTAATAGATCATGAGGTACCCAGAATTGAAATACATGGGCAGTCTACTAAATTTCTTCCGGATCCATATAAGCAGAAGTGTTCTAGATCAAGTGAACAAAATATTAACTCTAAATACAGATGCAGAGAATCATGGCCCCTTAATCAATTTCCAGACTTGAGACAGTTTACAGACCCAGAGCCCCTTGAATGAGGAGAAGGCAAGGTCCCCTTGGGGAAGAATCCTGTTAAACTGCCAAAAATTTATGCAATTAATCTTCCTCCCACCTTTCCCCAGGGAGACCTACGGACTTTTGCCAGAGTAACTGTGCATTGGGGAAAAGGAAATGATCAGACATTTCGGGGATTATTAGACATTGGCTCAGAAGTCACATTAATTCCAGGAGACCCAAAATGTCACTGTGGTCCACCAGTCAGTGTAAGAGCTTATGGAGTTCAGGTGATTGATGGAGTTTTAGCTCAGATATGTCTCACAGTGGGTCCAGTGGGTCCACAGACCCATTCTGTGGTTATTTCTCTGATTCCAGAATGCATAATTGGAATAGACATGCTCGGTAACTGGCAGAATCCCCACTTTGGATCCCTGACTCGTGGAATGAGGGCTATTATGGTTATAAAGGCCAAGTGGAAGCCTCTAGAACTGCCCCTGCCTAGCAAAATAGTAAATCAAAGGCAATACTGGATTCCTGGAGGCATTACAGAGATTAGTGCCACCATCAAGGATTTGAAGGATGCAGGGGTGGTGATTCCCACCACATCCCCTTTCAACTCTCCTATTTGGCTTGTGCAGAAAACAGATGGATCTTGGAGAATGACAGCAGATTATCGTAAACTTAACCAGGTGGTGACTCCAATTGCAGCTGCTGTCCCAGATGTGGTATCATTGCTTGAACAAATCAACACTTACCCTGGTACCTGGTATGCAGCTGTTGATCTGGCAAATGCTTTTTTCTCAATTGCCATTAGCAAGGACCACAGAAACAGTTTGCTTTCAGCTGGCAAGGTCAGCAGTACACTTTCACTGTCCTGCCTCAGGGGTATATCAACTCTCCAACCCTATGTCATAATATTGTCTGCAGGGACCTTGATCATCTCTCCCTCCCACAAGACATCACACTGGTCCATTATGTTGATTATATCATGTTGATAGGACCTACTGAGCAAGAAGTAGCAAAGGCATTTATTGGTAAGGCATTTGCGTGAGAGAGGATGGGAGATAAATCCAACAAAAATGCAGGGATCTTCCACCTAAGTGAAATTTCTAGGTGTCCAGTGGTGTGGGGCCTGTCGAGATATCCCTTCTAAAGTAAAGGATAAGCTGTTGCACCTGGTCCCTCCTACAACCAAAAAAAAGGCACTAAACTTAGTTGGCCTCTTTGAATTTTGGAGAAAACACATTGCTCATTTGGGTGTGTTACTGTGGCCCATTTACCAAGTGACCAGAAAGGCTGCTAGTTTTGATTGGGGACCGGAAAAAGAGGAAACCCTGTGACAGGTCCAGGCTGCTGTACAAGCTGCACTACCACTTGGACCGTATGATCCAGCAGATCTCATGGTGCTGGAAGTTTCAGTCATAAACAGAGATGCTGTCTGGAGCCTTTGGCAGGCCCCTATATGGGAAACACAATGCAGACCCTTAGGATTTTGGAGCAAAGCCTTGCCATCCTCTGCAGATACCTACTCCCCTTTTGAGAAGCAGCTTTTGGCTTGCTACTGGGCCTTAGTAGAGACTGAATGCTTGACCATGAGCCATCAAGTTACCATGAGACCTGAGTTGCCTATCATGAGCTGGGTATTGTCTGACCCACCAAACCATAAAGTTGGGCATGTACAGCAGCACTCCATAATAAAGTGGAAGTGGTGTATATGAGATAGGGCTCGAACAGGTCCTCAAGGCACAAGTAAGTTACATGAGGAAGTAGCCCAAATGCCCTTGGTCACTACCCCTGCCATGTTATCTTCTCTTTCCCTGCCCACAGCTTTGGCCTCTTGAGGAGTCCCTTATAATCAGTTGAGTGAGGATGAGAAAATTCGGGCCAGGTTTACAGATGGTTCTGCATGATATGCATGTACCACCCAAAAGTGGATAGCTGCAGCACTGCAGTCCTTTTCTGGGACATCCTTGAAGGATAGTGGTGAGGGCAAATCCTCCCAGTGGGCAGAGCTTGGAGCAGTGCACCTAGTTGTTCATTTTGCTTGCAAGAAGAAATGGCCAGAAGTACACTTGTATGCTTATTCATGGGCTGTTGCCAAAGGTTTGGCTGGATGGTCAGGGACTTGGAAGGAACATGATTGGAAAACTGGTGCCAAGGAGATCTGGGGAAGAGCTATGTGGATAGATCTTTCTGAGTGGGCAAAAAATATGAACATATTTATGTCCCACATGAATGCTCACCAAAGGGTGAATTCAGCAGAGGAAGAGTTTAATAATCAAGTGGATAAGATGACTCACTCTGTGGCTCATGCTCAGCCTCTTTCTCCAGCCACTCCTGCCATTGCCCAATGGGCTCATGAACAAAGTGGCCATAGAGGTAGTGATGGAGGTTAGGCATGGGCTCAGGAACATGGACTTACCCTCACCAAGTCTGACTTGGCTACAGCCACTGCTGAATACCCAATCTGCCAGCAGCAGAGACCCACACTCAGCCCCAGATATGGCACCATTCCTCGAGGTGACCAGCCTGCTACCTGGTGGAGGTGGATTACATTGGGCCACTTCTACCATGGAAGGGGCAGCAATTTGTTTTAACTGGAATAGACACATACACTGGCTAAGGGTTTTCATTTCTGGCATGCAATGCTTCTTCTAAAACTACCATTCGTGGACTTACCGAATGTCTTATCTAACCCCATGGCATTCCACACAGCATTGCTTCTGATCAAGGAACCCATTTCACAGCAAATGATGTGCGGGAATGGGCAAATGCCCATGGAATTCACTGGTCTTACCATGTTCCCCATCACCTTGAAGCAGCTGAATTAATAGAACAGTGGAATGGCCTTTTGAAGACTCAATTACGGTGACAACTAGGTGGCAATACCTTGCAGGGCTGGGGCAATGTTCTCCAGGAGGCTCTGTATGCTCTGAATCAGCGTCCTCTCTATGGTGTTGTTTCTCCCATAGCCAGGATTCATGGGTCCAGGAATCAAGGGGTGGAAATGGGAGTGGCAGCGCTCACTATTACCCCTAGTGACCCACTAGGAAAATTTTCCCTTCCTGTCCCTGCAACCTTAAGCTCTGCTGGTCTACCAGTTTTAGTCCCAAAAGGAGGCTTGCTGCCACCAGGGAGCATAACAATGATTCCATTGAAATGGAAGTTAGACTGCCACCTGGCCACTTTGGTTTTCTCTTACCTGGGAATCAACAGGCAAAGAAGGGAATTGCTGTACTGGCTGGGGTAATTGATCCTGACTATCAAGGGGAAATAAGACTACATCTACATAATGGGGGTAAAGAGGAGTTTGCCTGGAATGCAGGAGATCCTCTAGGGCATCTCCTAGTCCTGTCATGCCCTGTGATTAAAGTCAATGGAAAATTGCAACAAACCAATTCAAGCAGGACTAACAATGGCCCAGAATCTTTGGGAATGAAAGTTTGGGTCACCCCACCAGGCAAAGAACCACGGCCAGCTGAAGTGCTTGCTGAAGGTAACAGGAACTTGTAATAGGTAGTGGAAGAAGGTAGTGATAAATATGTACTTCGACCATGTGACCAGTTTCAGAAACGAGGACTGTAATAGTCATGAACCCTTCTTGCATGTTTCGTTATGATTATGATTTCATATGTACACAAAACGAATTTCTTTGTTTTCTTCTCCATCTATTTCCCCTATCTTGAAAAGTTGTATTATTTCCACGGCATAATATTTAAGGATGTCAAGTTTAAGAGTGAATATTATCCAAGGACTTGCATCCTATTCTGTGGGGAATTAATGTGTTTCCGGTTGTACGCTGGGAAGTTGAGCATTGATAGGCAGAAATATATATGTATGCTTGTCTGTTATTGTTTTTACTTAGAGACTAAGTATGGTTTAGGGTAATGTGTATGACTGCCGAGTTGACAAGGGGTGGACTGCGATGGTTAAGCTAATGTGTCAACTCGGCCAGGTAGTTGTGTCCAGGTGTTTGTTCCAGCAAACACTGGGCTAATTGTAATACAAGAGCATTTATGGACTTCAATCACAAGTGAGTTTACTACATGGATGGCTGATTATATCTGCATCAATCAGGGAGATTACATCATCAATGGGTGGTGCTTTTATCCAATCATTTGAATGACTTAAAAGGGAACGTGATTTAAACATTCAGAGAGAATTTCCCAGCTCATCATTGGACAGGCAATTTCTCCCAGAAATTCATCAATGACCCGTCGTCGGACTTCCATCAGAGCCACTGGTTTGCAGCCTGCCTGCGGAACCTGGACTTGTGCATCCCCATGGTCACGTGAAAGACACTTTTAAAATCTCATATTATCAACAGATATCTCCTGTTTATTTTGTTTCCTGAGAGAACACTGACTAATACAGCATCTTCTCCCTTTTTTCCTTTCTTAGTCTAGCTAAAGGTTTGTCAATTTTATTGATCTTCTCAAAGAACCACCGTTTGGTTTTATTTTTTCTAGTGTTTTCTTAATTTTTATTTCATTTAGTTCTGCTCTAATCTTTGTTATTTCCTTCTTTCTACTTCCTTTTGTGTTAGTTAAATGTTCTTTTCTTAATTCCTCCAGGTGTCTGGTTTGGTCTTCGATTTTAGCTCTTTCTCATTTTTGATATTAGCATTTATGGCTATGAATTTCCCTCTCCATACAACTATTTCTGCATTCCGTAAGTTTTGATACGTTGTGTTATAATTTTCATTCATTTCAAGGTAGTTACAGATTTTTTTCTCTGTTTTTGTTTAGTTATTTGTCTTTACTGATTTCTTTTGAGATTTCCTCCATGACTCACTATATGTCTAAGAGTATGTTGTATAACTTCCATATCTTTTTGCCTATCCTTTTTCTCTGGCCCTTACTGATCTCCAGCTTCATTCCATTGTGGCCAGAGAAATTATTTTGTATAATTTCATACTTTGTCAATTCATTGAGCATTTTTCTGTGACCTAGCTTGTCGTCTATGTTGGAGAATGATCCAAGTGTGCTCAAAATGATTGTATAACCCTTTGTATTTGGGAGTAGTGTTCTGTATATGTCCATTAGATTCAGATCTTCTAATGTATTATTCAAAGCCATTGTTTCTTTATTGTTTCTCTGTCTAGATGTCCTTTCTAATAGTGATAATGGTGTATTAAAATTCCCCACCAAATTTGTAGAGGAATCTATTTCTCCATTTAGTTTTTCTGCTGTTTGCCTCATGTGTTTTGAGGCACCTCGATTAAGTACATAAATGTTTATGATTATTCTTTTTACTTGAAATATTACTCTTTTGCTAATACATAGTGTCAGTCTTTGTCTCTTATAATGGTTTTGCATTTAAAGTCTATTTTTTACAACATTATTATAGGTACTCTTGCCCTTTTTTGGTTATTATTTCCTTATAAGATTGTTTTCCATCCCTTCACTTTCAGCCTCCTTGAATCCCTGGGACTAAAGTGGGTTTCTTGTAGACAAATATAGATGGGTCATATTTCCTTACTCATTCTCCCAATCTGTGTCTCTTTATTGGTGAGTTTAATCCATTAACATTCAGTGTTATTACTCTCAAG
>JAQZBX010064235.1:0-16533 GCA_029593785.1 Cabassous unicinctus
CCCCAGAAAATAAAGCTGTCTTGCCAGAGCTCCCCCCTCATAAAATGACCCCTCGCACTGTGCCCTGTCTCCCAGTTACCAGATGGGAGTCACGGTTCCAACCGCCTTTTTTTTTTCTCCCCATAAGGGTGGGGGTCAGCCAACTGTGTTAACCACCACAGGCAGGCTTAAAACCCACAAATCTCTATGGTTCAGTCCACGCCATTGATCTGCCAAGACAGATGTCCCAAGCTTCTCACTCCACATGCCCACAGCACAGACCCAGCAAATATCTTGAGACAAATGAAAATGATAACACAAAATATCAAAACTTATGGACACTGAAAAGGCAGTGTTGTGAGGGAAAATTATAGTCCATGATGCTTAAAGTTAAAAAAGAATGAAGAGCTAAAATTGAAGATCTAATTGCACACCTAGATGATCTAGAAAGATAGCAGCAAACTAATCCCAAACAGAGCTGAAGGAAAGAAATAGCAATGATCAGAGAAGAAATAAATGGAATCAAATACAAAGGAAAAATACACAAAACCAAAAGTTGGTTCTTTCAGATGATCAACAAAATTGACAAACCTTTAGCTACACTGAGAAAAAAAAAGAGAGAAGATGCAAATAAAATCAGAAGTGGAGGGAGGAACATTACCACTGACCCCACAGAAATAAGTGAGATCATATGAGGATACAATGAACAACTGTATGCCAAATAAATAGACAATGTAGAGGAGAGCGACAAATTCCTAGAAACACACAAACCACTGACACTGACCCTAGATGAAATAGAAGAACTCAACAAACCAATGCAAGTGAAGAGATTGAAACAGTCATCAAAAACCTCCCAATGATGAAGAGCCCTGGACCAGATGGTTTCACAGGTGAATTTTACCAATCATTCAAAGTCTATCTAAGATCAATCTTGCTCAAGCGCTTCCAAAAAACTGAACAGGAAGGAATGCTACCAAAACCTTTCTATCAAGCCAACATCACCCTAATACCAAAACTAGATAAAGATACTATGAAAAAAGAAAATTACAGAGGAATATTTCTAATGAATGTATATTAAAAAATCCACAAAAATAAATGTACACAGAATTCAAAATCACTTTAAAATAATTATACACCATGATCAAGTGTGTTTTATTCAAAGTATGCAAGGTGGCTCAACACAAGAAAATTAATTGGTGAAATAACTACATTTTTAAATTTAAGGAAAAACTCATTTGATCCTCTCAATTGTTGCAGAAAAGGCATTTGACAAAGTACTTGGTTTAAAAAAAACATAAAACAAAAAAACAAAAAAAAACCTCCAAAAGTTAGGAATAGAAGAAAGCTTTCTCAATAGTAAAGATTTATATAAAAAACCTACAGCTGTCATTGTACTCCATAGTGAATGGCTGAAAGCTTTCCTGCTGATAACAGAAACAAGACAAGGATCCCCACTGTCACCATTGTTATTCAATATTGTGTTAGATGTTATAGCCAGAGCAATTGAGCTAGACCAAGAAATGAAAGGCAAACAAATAGGAAAGGATGAAAAAAAATTCGATATTTGCTGTTGATATGATCCTATAACTATAACCTGAAAAATTACAACAAAACTACTAGAAATAATGGATGAGTTCAGCAAAATGGCAGGATACAATATTAATATGCAAAAATCAAAAGCATTTCTATAGCCTACTGATGTGCAATCTGAGAAGGAAATCAGAAAAAAATCCATTTATAATAGCAACTAATACAAACAAATATTTAGGAAAAATACAAAAACAGAAAAATACAAAACATTGTTAAAAGAAACTGAAGAAGATTTAAATAAAGGGAAGGACATTCCATGTTCATGATTTGGGAGAATCATTATTGTTAATATGCTAGTTCTACCCAAACTGATTTACAGATTCAATGCAATCCCAGTAAAAATCCCAACAACCTGCTTTGGAGAAGTGGAAAAACCAATTATCAAATTTATTTGGAAGGGTAAGGGGCTCAGAATAGCTAAAAAGTTATTAAAAAGACAGAAGTTGGAGGACTCTCATTTCCAGATTTTAACACATATTATTTAGCTAAAGTGGTAAAAACAGTATGGTACTGGCATGAAGACAAACACATTGACCAAGGGAACTGTATCAAGAACTCAGAAATAGACCTTCACATCTACAGTCAAGTGATTTTTTACAAGGCAGTCAAGTCCTCCCAGGTGGACCAGAGCAGCCTATTCAACAAATGCTGCTGGGATTTTGCAAGGACTTAAATTTAATATCATCTGCATATATACCTAAGAGCACAGTTGTTGAATCGTGTGGTAAGATTATGTTTACTTTTTTGTGAAAATGAGAAATTATTTTCTGTCTGTAACAAGTTGTGTTTTTGCTAGCAGTGAATGAGAGTGATATTGCTCCACATACTCACCAGCAATCTGTATTGTCCATGTTTAGGTTTTTGGGTATTGTAAAATGTGTATGGTGATATATCATTATGGTTTTGATTTTGCAATTCCATAATGATAAATGATTTTGAGCATCTTATTTTGTATGCTTATTTGCCAACATTATGTCTTCTTTGGTAAGATGCTGCTCATATATGTTACCCATTTTTTAAAAGGATTTAACAGGGATTGAACCCGGACCATGTGCAGGTGAATCATGCCTTCAACCACTGAGTAACCCCTGACCATTTTTTAATTAGGTGTTTAATTTCTTATTCTTGAGTGTTAAGAGTTCTTGATTTTTTTTAATACAAATAATTTATCAGATATATGCTTTTCAAATATTTTCCTAAAGTCTGTTGATTCTCTTCATTTCTTCATCAATGTCTTTCACAGAACATATTTTACAGTTTATTAATGTACAACATATGAACTTTTTTCTGTCCTGGATCATGCTTTTGGTGCTGTTGCTAAATACTCATCACCAAAACACTGGTCCTAGATTTTCTTGTATATTTTATTCTAGTAGTGTTGTGCTTTCCATTTTGCTTGTAATTGTGTGATTCATGTGGAGTTAAATTTTGAGGAATGTATACAATCTGTGCCTAATTTCCATTTTTGTTTGGCAAGTGTGCATCCCTTTGTTCCAGATACATTTATTGAAGAGACCATGCTTTCTCCATTGAATTGACCTTCCACCATGTCACAGATCATTTGATTGCATTTGTGTGGATCTATTTCAGGATTTCAATGTTAGTTTTTGTGTCTATTTAAATAAGAAAACACTGCTTGATTGTTGTGTTTTTATTTTAAGTCTTGAAATCAGTTAGTGTGGTCCTACAACTTTGTTGTTCTTCTTCAGTATTGTTTAGGCTATCTAGGTAAGTATCAGGTAGAATAGGTCCTACAACTTTGATCTTCTTCACTATTATATTGAATTTCTAGATTTTTCTGCCTCTCCATTTAAAAGTTAGAATTAGTGTGTCAATATCTTTAAAATAACATGCTGACATTTAGAAATGGATTGAGTTGAATTTATACATCAGGTTGGAAAGGATTGGCATTTTAGCAATATTAAGTCTTATGTACCTTCAAACAAAATATCTCTACTTACATTTAGAAAATCACTACCATCACCAATATCCATTACTCCCAAAATTATCATCACAGCATTCAAAATGATTGGTCAAAATGTTTGTTGAAAAAATAAATTCTAAGTGAATTTTTAGTGGAAAGTATTGCTGTGAGAAAAATTTACAATTATGGACAAGGATAGCTAGAAAGGGCATCAAAGAGAAGTAAGAGCATTTGGTTTTCCTGATATTTTCAGAGAAAAGTGCTAGATCGATCAATCAATTGATCTATCTATCTATCTATCTATCTATCTATCTATCTATCTATCTATCATTTTCCTACTTAGCTATCAGAAGAAATGTTTGGTTTAATGTGTTTACAAATCATAACATTTATGTTAATTTGCTGATCCCTGATTGAGGCTAAATTTGCATTGCTCTGCTCCCTTTTCCAGCTATTTCATTAGCTACATGGAACCTGAAAACCAAACGTTTTTCCCAATTTATCTTCCTGGGACTCTCAGAAGATACTGAAGTGCAATCGCTCCTGCTAGGGCTATTCCTGTCCATGTACCTGATCACCTGCATGGGGAACCTGCTCATCATCTTGGTCATCATCGCAGACTTCCATCTCCAGAACTCCATGTACTTTTTCCTGTCTAACTTGTCTTTTGCAGATATCTTTTTCACATCCTCTACTGTCCCAAAAATGCTGCTGAATATCAAGAAAGCAAAATCATAACTTATGAAAACTACCCCAGCCAGATATATTTTTCTATGTTTTTTTGCAGGAATATACATCTTCCTCTTGACTGCAATGCCCTATGCCTCCTTCATGGCCATCTGTCATACTCTGCACTACATGGTTATCATGAAACCCCAGCTCTTTGACCCCCTGCTGTTGGCATACTAGTTATTGAGTGTTCTGGACTCTCTTTTACATGGTTTAATCATTTTGAGGTTGTCTTTTTGTGCAGATCTGGAAATCCCCCATTTTTTCTGTGAACTTAATCAGGTAGTCCAACATGCTTGATCTGACACCTTCATCAATGACTTACCGATATATTTTGCAGCTGGATTTCTGGTTGTTATCCCACTCACTGGCATCTTTTTCTCTTATTTTAAGATTGTATTCTCCATTTTGAGAATTTCAATGGATGAGGGCAAGTATGAAGTGTTTTCTACTTTTGAGTCTCACATCTCAGTTCATGTCTTGGAGTGTATCTTAGCTCTCCTGCTACCCAAAACTCAAGGACAAGCACAAATGCCTCAGTGATGTACTCAGTGGCCACTTCCATGCTGTACTCCTTTATCAACAGTCTTAGAAACAACAGCATAAAGCAAGCCTTAAACAATCTCTCCAGCTGAGAAACATTCTCTCTATAAAAGAAAATTTTCCTTCAAGTTTAGAAGTTTTTCTCATGAAAATGGGAAAAATGGGAAAAATGGGAGATCTAAATCTAGATATTTCTATCAATGCATAGAAAGATAATCCACTATAAGCTTAACTTCCAGAATTCTATCTCTTTAACTTTTGTGCATCAAAACACCTCTTTCTTAAGTAATTTCTTGTATTTTTTTAATTTTTTATATTTGTTTCATTTATTTTATTTTTTTTAAATATATTTTTAATTTTTTTAAAAAGCTACTTAGATTACATAAATATTATGCAAAACATATAAGTATCCCCATATGCCCTGCTCTCCACAATTTTCACATTCTCCCACATAAACAACATTCTTCATTAGTGTGTCACATTTATTACAATAAATAAACACATCCTGGGGCATTGACACTGAGCATTGCCCATAGTTCACGTTGTAGTTTACACTCTCTCCCACACTGTTCTGCAAGTTAAGGGAAAATATATAATGGCCTATATCTGTAAAGCCCCCATATTGCACCTCTTTTTGCCTCTCTCTGAATTCAGCACCTCCCATGGCCACTGTCTCCGAAATAAGTGTGTGGTAGTATGCCAGTAAGTCCACTCCAGTCCATAGTTCAATCCCCAATCATGAGGATTCTGGGATGGTGATGCCCATTTCACCTCTAATTGAGAGGGTGTGTTGATTCCATACAGCTGATGGATGGGACTCTCTTGCTTGCATTTGTAGGCTCTCTCGTTTTCTTGGTGTGGTGGTTGTCCATCCTCATCTCCTTGTTAGTTGTCCTAGGTGGGTCCAATGAACTGAAAAGAAGGTGTTGCAACTCTGCTGAGGCTCAGGGCCTACCTGGCACATGGAGTGCCCAAAGACACAAGTCACTTGGACGTACACCTACCAACTCCAGCACCAAGTAAAGGTTGAAATAAAAGTGACAGTTGAACCATATGTAGGGAAGCCATATCTGATTCCAACTCTGTCACTCTCAGGAGTACAAACTCCAAAGTAGTACCCACTGGCCAGGCACCAAACTCCAGAGATCCCTACCCTGACCATAGTACCTGAGTATCTCCACAGACATGATGAGCTCCATTATTTGGGGTAGCATCCACTTTGGCAGGCTATGAGGTCCTGCTGAGATGTGCATATGCATTACCTCAGGGATGAGTTCCCAAATTATTTTGAAATGTCTTGGCTTATTAACTCACTTGTCTTTACAATTTTCCCCTTTTATTTGAGGTCTTTTTCCAGTTGTATTGCTAGTTGGTGCTTGGTAGTAATCCCTCAGTGTCAGGGAAGTTCATCCCTGGGAATCATGTCCCATGCTGGGGGGGGGAGGTAACATATTTATATGCTGAGTTTGGCTTAGATAGAGACCACATTTGATCAACAAGGAGGCTTTCAGGAGGCAACTCTTAGGCACCCCCACAACACTAGGCTGTTTCAATTTCAAGAGCAAAGGCTCACAAGCATAATTAACAATATCAAGGGCCCATTATTGGTCCATCCTCCTTTACCAGTCATTTCCCCTGCACTTAGTGGACTGTTGTTGCTCCACTAGAGAATGTGACAGAGCTTTCCAGGATAGGAATTCAATATTCTCTTGGTTATTGTGTGAATCGCCACCTACTGTGACAAGGTCCTGTGAACACTTGAACACATTTATATACCTTATATGTATGTCCAGGTGAACTTCCTCCCATGTATCCCCCATCACTGACACCCCACACCCATGATCTACACCTGTCCAAGTTGTAACCCTTTTGTGATCTAAAGCTTCTTCAAAATGAAGCCAATAAAATAGTCAAATACAATTAATAAGAAAATGAAATAATATAGTTTTAAATATAAGAAATAAAATACATAACATTTTTAATAAAATTAAAAATAAAATAAAAATTTAAAATTGTGATATTAAAGACTATTGAAAAATATTTTTTGACATTTTGCCTTTCATTACTGTAATATCTGTTGTCCTGTATGTACAGTGACATTTTCTTCCATTTCCCCCCAGTGTTTTACATTGTTTTGCTTTGTTTGCAAAGAAGATTTAGGTCTCAGTAAAATTACATACAGAATACAGGGGACTCCCATATTCTCAGCATCCTCCCCCATTTGCCCCTTGCCATATTAATACCTTTTTCCATGTGGATGGTACATATGTTACAAGTGATATACAAATATTGAAACATAGCTACTAATCATAGTCAGTGGTTCACATTATTGTTTACAATTTCGACTGTACTCATAAATTTGATGATATTTAACACGGCCTGTGTCCATCACTGAAAGATCATGTAGGACACTTTCATAACCCACTAAATACCCCCTGTTCCATCTATTCTATTCCTCCTTCCCCTTACCTCGGGGCCCACATCAACTACCCTGCTTCACTCCTTGGATGACAAGATTCATAGTTACTTACAAAACTACTGAGTTCTTGACACATTAGTCTCTCCTCCCTTATTAGGAACTGCCCATGCTCTCAAGACACACCCTTCCCTCTCTTTGAGAACATATTGGGCCTCCCCAGGATGGGAGTAAATCTCCTTCCCACTCATTATGTTTATCTCCACCCACTGATACTACACATTATGACAAAATGATCACTTGCACTCTCCCCATAAGCTGACCCCAGGTGTGCCTGCCAATCCCCAGTATTCACCTGGCCCCTCCCCCAATCCTCATTCCATTTCCATGAACCATCCAACCCACCCTCCCCACTCTAACCACTTGTCAATCCTGTACCACCAAAACCAATATTATTACTACACTCCTGTCATATCCCTTCAATGCCCAACCACTCAATTCCACCTTCTCATAGATTTTATATGTGCATTGGCTCACAACCTTCTCTCTTTCCATTTCCTGTAAACCTATTTTCCAGACTTTGGCTCTCTGAGTCTACTCAATTTGCTTATTTCATATAAGTGAAGTCATGTAATATTTGTCCTTCAATTCCTAGCTTGCTTCACTCCACATAAGGCCCTCAGGATTCATCCATGTTATCCCCTGTGTTAGTACTGTATTCCTTTTTACAGCTTGGTAGTATTCCATTGTATGTATGTAGCACATTTTGTTTATCCATTCATCTGTTGATGGGCATTTGGGTTGATTCCAACTTTTGGCAATATTGAATAATGCTGCTATGAACATTGGTGTGCATATATCTGTTCGTGTCCTTGCTTTCAATACCCAGCAGTGAAATTGCTGGATCATATGGCTGTTCTATAGTTAATTTTTTGAGGAACTGCTGACCTGTCCTCCAAAATGACTGGACCATTCTACATTCCCACCAGCAGTGGATGAGGGTCCCCATTCCTCCACATCTTCTCCAACAATTATATTCCTCTATTTTTTTTTAATAGCTGCCAGTCTAATGGTTGTAAGATATTATCTCATTGTAGTTTTGATTTGCATTTCCCTAATAGGTAGTGATGATGACCATCTTTTCATGTCCTTTTTACCCATTTGTGTTTCTTCTTTGGAGAAGTGTCTTTTCAAGTTGCTTGCCCTTTTTAAAATGGGTTCTTTGTCTTTTTACTTCTGAGATGTAGAATTTCTTTATATATACTGGATGTTAGGCTCCTTTCAGAAATATGGTTGCAAATATTTTCTCCCATTGTGTAGGCTGCCTTTTTACTTTCTTGATAACCTCCTCTGAGGTGCAAAAGTTTTGATATTGAGGAGCTCCCATTTATCTATTTTTTCTTATGCTGCTCATGCTTTGGGTGTGAAGTTCATGAAGCCTTTTTCTATTCTGAGGTACTGTAGATGTTCCTCTAGGTTATCTTCCAAACTCTTTATGGTATTAGGTCTTATATTTAGATCTTTGATGTATCTTGACTTGATTTTTGTATAAAGTGTGAGATGGTGTTCCTTTCTCATTCTTTTGGCTATGGGTATCCAGTTCTCCAAGCACCATTTGTTGAAGTGGCCATTCTCTCCCAGTTGATTAGGGTTACTGACCCTGTTGAATATCATATGACTGTATATGTGAGGATCCATATCACAACTCTCAATTCGGTTCCATTGGTTGTTATGTCTATCCTTGTACCTATACCACACAGTTTTGACGAATTTAGCTTTGTAGTATGTCTTAAGGTCAGGCAGTGTGATTGCTCTGATTTCATTTTTTTTTTTTCAATATGTCTTTGTCTATTTAGGGACTCTTGATTTTCTAAATAAATTTCATAGTTAAATTTTCTTATTCATTAAAAGTGCTGTGTTAATTTTTATTGGGTTTGCATTAAATGTTTAGATCAGTTTGCGTAGTATGGACATCTTAATGGTATTTCATTTTCTTAGCCATGAACAGGGAATATTCTTCCATTTATTTAATTCTTCTTTGATTTCCTTTAACAGTGATGTGTAGTTTCTGTGTATAATAAATTTACAAATTTAGTTAAATTTATTCAGTATTTGATACTTTTAGCTACAATTCTAAAAGGTATTTTTTCTTGATTTCCTCCTCAGATTGCTCATTATTGGTATGCAGAAATGCTAGTGATTTTTGCGCATTGATCTTATAACCTGCGACTTTACTGAACTCAATTACAAGTTCTTGAAACTTTGTTGTAGATGTCTCAGGGCTTTCTATGTATAGGATCAGTTCGTCTGCAAATAGTGAAATTTTTACTTCTTCCTTTCCAATGTGGATTCCTTTCATATCTTTTTTTGCCTCACTGCTTGAGCAAGTACTTTTAACACAATGTTAAATAGGAGCAGTGATAGTGGACATCCTTGTCTTGTTCCCGATCTTAGAGGGAAAGCTTTTAGGATTTCAACATTGAATATGATGTCAGTTGTGTGCTTTTCATATATACCCTTTATCATGTTAAGAAAGTTTCCTTCTATTCCTATCTTTTGCAGTATTTTTTATCAGGAAAGGTTGTTGTATTTTGTCAAATGCTTTTTCTGAATCTATAGAGATGATCATGTCATATGATATTTTTCATTCAATATGTTTATGTGGTGTATTACATTAACTGATTTCTTATGTTAAACCATCTTTGAATACTTGGATGAAACCCACTTGGTCAATGTATAATTCATTTGATGTGTTGTTGGATACAATTACCAAATATTTTGTTGGGGAGTTTAGCATCTAGGTCCATTAGAGATATTGTCCTGTCATTTTTCTTTCTTGTTGTATCTTTGTTTGGCTTTAATATTAGGGCAATGTTGGCATCATAGAATTAGTCAGGCAATGTTCCTTCTACTTCTAATTTTGGAAGAGTTTAATCAGGATTGGTGTTAGTTCTTTCTGGAATGTTTGGTAGAATTCACCTGTGATGCTGTCTGGTCCTGAGCTCTTCTTAGTTGGGAGGTTTTAGATGACTGATTGTATTTCTTTACTTGTGATTTGTCTATTGAGTTCATCAAGTACTTCTTTTATCAATGTAGGCTGCTTGTGTGTTTCTAGGAATTTGTGAGTTTCCTCTAAATTATCCTTCTTGTTGGCATATAATTTTTTAGTGTCCTCTTATGATACTCTTTATTTCTATGAGGTCAGTGGTGATATCCCCTTCCTCATTTCTTATTTTCTGTATTTGCATCTTCTCTCATTTTTCTTTGTTTGTCTAGCTAAGAGTTTGTCAATTTTATTGATCTTCTCAAAGAATCAGCTTTTGGTTTTGTTTATTTTGTCTAGTGCTTTCTTATTTTTTATTTCATTTAGTTCTACTCTAATCTTTCTTGTTTCCTTCTTTCTAATTCCTTTGGAGTTACTTTGTTGTTCTTTTTCTAATCCCTCCAAGTGTGCAGTTAGGTCTTTGATTTTAGCTTTTTGTCCTTTTTTATATATGCATTTATGGCTATAAATTTCCCACTCAATACAGCTTTTGCTGCATCCCATAGATTTTGATATATTGTGTTGTCATTTTCATTCTTTTCAAAGTAGTTACTGATTTTTTTGAGAATTCCTCCTTGACCCACTGTTTGTCTAAGAGTGTGTTGTTTAACTTCTATATCTTTGTGACGAATCTGGTTCCCTGGTCTTTACTAATTTCCAGCTTCATTCCATTGTGGTCAGAGAAATTACATTGTATAATTTCAAACTTTCTGAATTCATTGAGCATTTTTCTGTGACCTAGCATGTGATCTATTGTGGAGAATGATCCACGTGCACTCGAGAAGAATGTATATCCAGTTGTATTTGGGTGTAGTTTCAGTATATGTCTATTAGATTCAGATCCTCTAATGTATTATTCAAAGTCTTTGTTTGTTTATTGATCTTCTGTCAAGATGTTCTGTCTATTGGTGATAATGGTGTATTTATTCCCCCCACTATATTTCTCCACTTAGTTTTTTCAGTGTTTGCTTCATATATTTTGAGGGACCCCATTTAGGTGCACAAATGTTTATGATTGTCCTTGTTTCCTCAAAGACTACTCCTTTTACTAATATAAGCTGTTCATCTTTGTCTCTTACAATATCTACTCATGCTGCTTTTTGGTTATTGTTTGTAAATTTTTTTCCAGCCATTCACTTTAAGCTTTCTTGAATCCCTGTGTCTAAGGTGGGTTTCTTGTAAAAAACATATAGATGGGTCATATTTACTTATCCATTCTTCCAATTTGTGTCTCTTGACTGGTGAGTTTTATCCATTAACATTCAGTGTTATTACTCTCAAGGATTTACTTAAATTTGCCATATTTTTTTGAGGTTATATATGTCATATGTTGTTTTTATTTCTTTATGTTTTTTTACTTGTTCTTTCACTCTCTTCCTATTCTCTCTGCCCTGTGTTTTCCTTTCAACCTGCAGAATTCCCTTTAGTATTTCTTGAAGGGCAGGTTTCTCACTGACATATTCTCTCAATTTCTTTTTTGTGTGAATATTTTGAACTCTCCATCATTTTTGAATTGCAGCTTTTCTGGACAGAGAATTCTTGGCTGGAATTTTTTTTTTCTTTTTGTACCTTAACTATGTCATACCACTGCTTTCTTGCCTGCATGGTTTCAGATGAGAAATCAGCACTTAATCTTATTGAGCTTCCCTTGCTTGTGATGTTTCTCTTTTCTCTTGCTGCCTTCAGTATTTTCTCTTTGCCTTGAGCATTGGAGAGTTTGACAAGTATATGTCTGGGTTAGGCCAGTTGGGATTTATAATGTTTGGGGTGTGCTGAGCTTCCTGTACATGTACATCCATCTCCCTCAGTTGGGTTGGGAAGTTTTCGGCCATTATTTCCTCCACCACTCCTTCTCTCCCACTTCCTTTCTCTTCTCCCTCGGGAATGCCTATAATGTTTATGTTTGTGCTTTTTGTGTTGTCGTTCTATTCCCTAAAACCCTGCTGGATTTTTTTCTGTCTTTTTATCTATGTGTTCTACTATCTGTTTGATTTCAGATGTACTGTCTTCCACATCACTCATTCTTCCTCTGCCTGTTCAAATCTGTTTTGATGTCATTCCAGAGCAGTTTTTTTAAAATAATCTGTCTATTTTTTAATTGTATTTATTCCCTTTAATTGCCACTTGTGCTTGCTTTCTGCTTTCTTTGTTTATTGTTACTCATTTCCTCTGTGCCTGTTTTTATTCCCTTTGTTGCATCATCTTTTTGCATCAGCTCTCCATGGGCACAGGCCATCAGCTCTCCATGGGTGTGGTCCAGCTTGCCTTCACCAGGAGGCCTTGGAAACTGAACCAAGTGCTTCCCATATGGTAGATGGGTGCCCAAAAGCTTAAACCACATCCTCTTCTCTCCAGTATATATTTTATTTCTTAGATTGTGCCATTCATCAACATCATATCTATTATCTTTTGTGCATGTTTATAATTTCTTCAGTATGTTCTCCCAGTGTCTTCTTAATATCCTTAATCTCTCCCTTCACTTCATTAAGTTGGTCCATGATATTTGTTTAGACAGCTTTGATTAGTCATTCAATGTTTCACATCTCTTTCTGATTTTTAATTTATTCATTGGACTGGGCCATGGCTTCCTGTTTCTGGGTATGGTTTGTAATTGTTTGTTGCTTTCTGTTATCTTTTTTATCTTGATGGGTCTAATCAGTTGATTAGCTTCTCTCTACTCTAGGGTTTTATTTAGTTGCTGCTTTTGGGTGTGTGTTAAATTTTCTATGTGAGACATTTTTTCTCTTATTCTATTTCCTTTCTGTTGCCTATGTTCCTTTGAAGGAGAAAGATTAGGGCCAGGGAAAGCAAAAGAAGTAAGAAAGAAAAAGGATAATACTACTAATAATAGGAAAAGTTAGAAAAGGAACCATATAAGACTTAGGAAAATGAATATTTAACTCATGTAAGCAGTGTAGAGTAACGGGAAAAAGGAGGTAGAGTACCAAAATTGAAATGGGAAACCGAATAAAGAAAAATACATAGAATGAATTAAAATGCCAGAATGCTGAGGAGAGAGGAGAGGAGAAAAGAAAAGACAAAAAAAGAAAAAAAAGGTAATAAAGGAAATAAAACCAAATAAATGAGATAGAAATAAAAACCAGAAAAATTGAGGATTAAACAAAGAAAGGTGAAATGTAAGACCAGCAACAGAAAATGGAAGATAGAAAGATGAAGGAAGGAAAAGAGATAGTGTTTGTAGAGAAAATCAATATACCCAGAAAAGGGGAAATCAATGAAGAGGAAGCACAGCAAACAAGAAACTCGCCAGCAGAACATAATTTAAAAATGAAGGCGGGGCATTGGGAAGGAAAGAAATGCAAGAAAACAAAACAAACAAACACACAAACAAGCAGTCAAACAGAAACTAAGGAAAAACAGCCTTCCTTCTTGGCCCCTGAGGTGCATATCAGGCTGCCGTTGTCCATCAATAAATTACCCTGCAGCCTGACCTCTGCAGGTTTTGAAGCAGGTTTTAGCAAGTAAAGTAAGTCAAATAAATAAGAAAAAAAAAAAAACATATAACCTTCTTTTAGGAAGAATAAGAGACGCAACAGAAGTTAATACAAAAATAATGTTTATGTTTTCCCTGTCCTAAAGTTTCTGCTGGATATTTGATATCCTGGTGGATCATTATTCTAAAAGCCAGAAATCATACTAAGGACCTCATAAATTCTAGGTGGAAACTCCTCCACTGAGCTATACTTTCTTATTGTATCAGTTAACTCTTCAGAAAGCTATCCAGTCACTTTCCCTCAGGCAGGGTTGACTCTTGGCAGTTTCATTGATTCCTGCTGCTTAGGAGTCTGTCCCTGTCTGCTTTCTATTCTTATTGCTTTCTCTCCCAGGCAGCAGGATGTGATAGCCTGTGTGATAGGATCCCCCTTGCTCTCATGGTCAGGTTGAGTTCCCTTCTGAAACTCAAATGGGACCCTGGTATCCAAACTAACTGCAGAGAAATGACTCTCAACCCTCTTCCAAACCCCCCCTCCTCCCAGGGGACTCTACATCAGCACAAGAACACTTACTAAGCACTTCCTACTGCTTAATTCCCTTAAGAAAGTTGAAATTTTGATAGTTTTCAGCACAGGACTAATCAATTTCCTGACCAGTTTTCAGCACAGGACTAATCAATTTCCTGACTCTGCCCTCTCCTAGTGTAAATTTCTCTCTCCCAGGGTATTTAGGTAAATCAGGATGCCTCGGCAGATTTGCTTCTCCCCTATTCCTGGTGCCATCTTGAGCTGGTTGGTTTGCTCCACAAAGTTCAAAGGGGGTCCAGGCTAGCAAACCCACCAAAAGGAAACCCCTCTCCACCATTCATGGGAGCCCTTCCACTCTTGGAAAATGCTCCTGTATTAGTCAGCCAAAGGGGTGCTAATGTGAAATACCAAAAATGGTTTGGTCTTTATAAAGAGTATTTATTTGGGGTAGAAATCCACAGTTACCAGGCCATAAAGCATTCAGTTTCTTCTCTCACCACAGTCAATTGTCATGTGTTAGAGCAAGATAGCTGCCGGCGTTTGCCAGGGTTCAGGCTTCTGGGGTTCCTCTCTTCCCAGGGCTGCATTTCTCTCCAGGCTTAGCTCCTGTTTCCTCCACAAGGTCAACTGTAGACGATCAGGTAAACGGCTTGCTTCTCTTCTCCTGGGCCTTCTTTCCAACATCAAAACTGCTTCTCAAAAGACTGCTTCAACTCTGTTCTTTGCCTTGCCTTTTATATTCGATTCCCCACCCATGAAGGGGTGTGGCTCAATGCCCTACTGACATGGCCAAGTCAACGCCCTAATCAAAACTTAATCATGCCCAGAATAACAGATCAGCTTACAAGCATGATCCAATTATAGTTTTGGAATTCATAATTACATCAAACTGCCCAGCTGTAACACTCCACCCTCTGAATTCCAAAAATAAATTACAATATTCAAAAAACCTTAAATCAGTAACAATTCAAGTACAAAATCATATCATAATCAGTTAAAGAAATACAGTTCATCTTGAGGCAAAATCCCATCTGCTATAGACCTCTGAAACTTACAGAACATTTAACTGCCTCCAATACACAAATGAAAAGACAAAGGATAAACATTTTCAATATCATAAGTAGAAATTGGGATGTTAAACATGAGTCATGGATCCTTTACAGTACAGGAAAACTGCAGTGCATCTCCACTCGATTTCAAAGTCTGAGAGTCATTTTTAAGAAGATGGTTTCTTCTATTTGGGGCCACATGGGAACCCACCCTTTCCACAGGCTTGCCCAATGGCCATTTTCTTGTTTCCACCCTCATCAAGCATCTGGGTGTTGACTAAGCTCCAGACCTCACTCTCCGGGTGTTGGGGTGATTGCCACACCTTACCCAATCTTTGGGTTAGAGTCTTAGCCCCCCTAGTACAGTGAGGTGAAGACAACATTCCCCCTAACCTTTGGCATACAGGTTCAACCCTCTCAGAGCAATGAGTTGACCACCTGGCCTTCCCTAACACTTGGCATGCATATTCAACCCTCTCAGAGCAATGGGTTGACCACCTGGCCTTCTCTAATCCATGGGGGACTGGTACACCCCTCTCAGACTTATAGAGTGTTGACCTTAACCGCCCTAATCTTTGAGGAATGTGCTCCACCCTCTCTGCACCCTGAGGTGGCAAAACTCTCCCAGAACATTGGGTGGGGACATCCACCCTCTTCAACTGCTGGGGAAAACTCACCCTCGCTGCACCATGGAACATCAAAACTTTCTCAAACCAATGGGTAGGAACATGCACCCTCTTCAACTGCAGGGGCAAACTCACCCTCTCTGTACACATGGGTGGGGCTCCTTTTTTGGCCCAAGGAGATGTCTTAAGTCCAGATTTCTGTTTCCACAGTTTTCTTCTTAAAGCTGATTCTCCTTCAATCTCTCCTTTCCATGTTCTCTTTTGTCCAAGCTGACAGTGCTTTTGTTCATACAGCTCTCTCAAAAACTTTGTTGGTTTAGCATGCAGGAAGCAGGGGTCCAAGCCATCAGACAGTAAGACGTTCCACAAGTCTTTCCAAGATAACTGCATCTTCGATTCTGAGTTCCGAGTTCCAAGTTTAGTAAAGTCTTCAAATAGGGCATTTCCATCTGGGAATTTGATTTCCAGAAACTTGGAAGTTCTGGAATCAGTTTCTGTTTTCTTTGTGGCCAAAAGTTCAGTCTTTAGTTTATTTCACTTATCTAGTATTTTGCTATAAGCTGCAAGGAGAAGCCAAGCCACATTCTCCGAGTTTACCTTGGAAAGTTCTTCAGCTAAATGGTCTGGTTCACCATTTTCAAATTCTGTCTC
>JAQZBX010064236.1:0-16539 GCA_029593785.1 Cabassous unicinctus
TACTATATGATTCTATTCAGATAAAAAAAAAAATTAAAAATACTAACAAACCTGCTATAGTGGCAGAAAACAAATTAGTAGTTTCCTGGGGATGGGAGTGTATTAATGGGGAGAGGGAGTTTGTTGGGCTGCAGGAAGAGATTACACAGGGATATGAGAGAACTCTTGGGGATAATAGATATATATTCATTATCTTGATTGTGGAGATGATTTCACAGGTGTATTCATATGTCACCTCTTATTAAAGCATGCACTTTAAATATTTGCAGATTGTTGTGTGCCAATTAAACCTCAATAAGGCTGCTAAAAAAGATTTGTGTGCATTTTTAAATGATCAGCTACTACATAAAATTCCAAAATTAATAGTAGAATATTGTCATATTAATGAGGGATGCATTTGCAATTCTTCATCTGAGATAAGCTTCACATTTAGTTGGTTTCTTTTTATTTTACTTTATTTACAAAATTAGAATATTCTAAAGAAATTTTTAATCTATTGACTTGGAAGATTATCATATATTTTTGGGTAATACAAAGCAAATTGCAAAACAAAATGTATGGTGTATTATCATTTTTTTTTTGGTAATAAAAACAATGAGAAAGAAAGAAACATACATGAATGTGTATTTATGTAGATTTACATGTTTGTTCACACAGAGGAAGACGTTTTGGAATGACAGCAAGCATTTAGTAGTTTTCAATTTCCACTTGATGAGCGTATCTCATTCCAACGCTGGAAGTTGCATATTTCAACTTGGGAGGTATGGCAGTTTGATATTATTTATGAATTCAAAAAAGAGATAACTGATTATGTTTGTAAACTGGTTTGTTCCTCTGGATGTGATACCCTTTGATTGTTATTAGATTCAGCTGAGGTGTATGATGAAATTATTTTAAGCTTAGGGCTTTGATTTGACCACATCATTAGGGTGACTCAGAATTGAGTCCCCACCTGCTTGGTGGGCTATATAAATGGACACTCAATCAAGAACACAGAAGTAGATACACAGGAGTAAATACACAGAGAAGAAGAACACAGAGGAAGAGAGGCTGCTCCACAGATACCACAGAGGCCCTGGGAAGAGAGATAAGCCTGATAGTTTGCAGCTGAAGAGAACAGAGCAGCTGAGAAGCCCTGAGAGACAAGCCTTACGCCAGCCTACAGCTGAGAGCAGAAGAAGATGGGACCATGGAGCCTTAAGAGGAAGTAGGAAGGCAGAGCCCTTGCAGACATCGCCCACCATCTTGCTTCAACACGTGGCAAATGACTTTGGGTGAGAAAGTACCTCTTGTGTTGGACTCTTCAGAGCCTTCTGACTATAAGCTTTACCCCAAATTAATACCCTTTAGAAAAGTCATCAGATTTCTGTATTTTGCATCAGCACCCCGTTTGGCTGACTAATACAGGAGGTATTGGTCAGTGAATTCCTAATGCACTGGTTGTCTTCTGCTCTGGACAGTATTTCTTCATGATGCGTTGGAGTATTTAGACCTGGTTTTAAAATATAACCAATAATGTATCATCAGTGAGTAGCTTCAACAAGTGAAGAAAATTGTCAAGCATTGAGAATGAATCAAATTCCCAGCATCTGATGTGTTGGCACCACAGCTTTGTTTTCTTAGGTAATCCTAATATATAATCCTCATCATTAAAAGGTCCAACATTTGGGACCCGATATGGAGTATATGTTGTTGAGATAGTCCACTTGAGCAAGCCACTTGAAACAATTTTTTAAGTGATATTTTAGTGTCATGGGAAAAATGTTTTTTCCTCATCTTTCATTTGAAAAAAAAAAATTGTGAGAATGCATTTCCCCTCAAGAGCCAACATACTCCAGTGCCAAAAAGCACAATGTTATTACTCACTGCTCAGTTCTTAACAAAGAACACAGAAGCAACAGAATCTCTAGCTGGGGGTTGCTTCTACTTACAATTTTCACCATTTCTTTCAATCCAGAGTTGAGAGCATAATGTTGGGGCTTCTTTGTTGCACAACTCCAGGGGGCACCATGGACTTTATTCCTCTGGAGCACAATGCCAATAGTGTTCTCTGGAGTCGTTTCAGCCAGATCTCTTTCAATCAAGCAGTGTGTGAGCCGGTATTCGGTGCAAGCACTCTTATTTGCATGGTAATACCATCCTGACTAATTCCAGCCACCTTTGGCAGCCTACACATGAATCACAAAATAATTGTTAACTCCGTGAAAAGTATCTTCTCCTGTGGAAGAGGTCTTAAGCAATTAAACGGAACAAGAAGTTGTCTTGCACTTTCCCCTCATACATGTCCCGCATTAAGGCTAAGAATTGATTCATATTCTGCACATCAACAGATTCATCCAACTATAAAGCGATAGTAACTTCTCCTCTCCATTGGGCATGGTCACTAATAAAAAATCTGAAATATCATTGGATGAAAGAGTCTTGCCAACGCCTCATCCCGAGTTTTCTCAGAGCATAATAGTTCTTATTAACTTAGGGGCAGCCTTATAATCCTCTTGGGAATAGTGTCATTAAGAACTGTTTTGCTTCAAAGACTATGAATTTGGATGATGCTTTAATAGTTTGGGTCTCTTCACTACCTTAACTCATTCATCAGCTTTGTGTTGAAAAGTGTGATTTTGTGCTAGTTCTGGAGAAACACAACTGTTTAGCAAATAGATCTCTGAGCTTTGTTTAAAAAGTAAGTGAAAGTGTTGTTGACTTTATGTTCCTATTCTACAAAGTTTCAAAACAGATAATACCGCGAGTATTAGAGAGTAATATGATCTAACTTTCAGATATTCACTCATTCATTCATTTATTCATTCACATATTTATTTATTTTTAATGTCAAGATTGTTTAGGCACAATCTTGCTTATACTAAAATGCACCTTTAGAATTTGATTCTTTCTGTACATGCTGAGGCTGTCAAAAACATATCACATTAGTACACATATCCACTTGTCCCAGCACAAACACATTCACATTTACACTTGAGGCCTATTCTTGTTTATGTTTATAACATTATTTGGAGCTGCAGTAATTAGGTACTGATTTCCATCCCTAACATTATGCTCCAGCAAATCACCTTTGAGCCTCTGATCTATTTATGAAATTTGTAAATATTCATAATAGAATAATGGTGAAAACTGAGAATTTAACAAACGTAAAAAGTCATGCACAAATGAAGTAAAAACATATTAGTTATCCTTTTGTGGTTCATAAGCATGAGGAATGGGTGTCCACACATTTGTGTGAGATGTGCCTCCCTCAAACCTTGTTATGATATCAGCACATTACCCGTGTGACGTGCAAGAAGAAAAAAAAAGAAAAAAACAAAAACAAAAAAAACCACACTAGTCAAGTTAACATTAGGAAAGGCAACATTTAAAAACATAATGGAATCCCTAAGAAAACCCCAATTATGTTTAAATTTCTAATTTATGAAAAAAAAGTGAATAAATACAGGTCATCATTTTTGCCACAGAAACTATCAAGCCACTTCCAACTGCCAACAAGAGGGCATTTTGAGAAATTCAGCCCCAAAGTGTTTACCCTAATGTTGAATCAATTAATGAAAGAAATGTTTAGGACAGGGAGGTCAGGGACAAGGTGGCTGGGAATGGATTTTGCAAAGTCAAACTATGCTGTCTACCACCATGTCTACCACCACAAAGGCAAGTTTCTTGGCAGATAATGTAGGTTTAATCCCTTCTTTGTCACTTCCTAGCTATGTAACCTTCAGCAGATTATTTAATGTGTCTGTCTCAGTTTTGTCACCTGGAAAGTGAGGACAATAATAATAACTACCCCTTAAGGGAGCTGTGAGAATAAATCAGTTATTCATGCAAAGACCTAAGTCCAACACTTGAACACATTAATCATTCAAGGTCATGCCTTCACTACTATTATTACTACTGCTACTGATAATCATCATTAGTGATTATCATTATCATCAATGCCTTAGATAAGACATTCTATAAATACTAAAATTTATAGAATTCTATTACCCCCCTTCCTTTTGTCTCTTCCCTTTTGATCATTTGAGGGCAGGATTTTATGGCAAACATTTTTTTTAAATGTTTGTAGCCTTGGGATTTCATTCATTCACACAATCAACAAAAATTTGTGATAGTTCATATCACGTGTCAATTTGGCTAGATTATGGTGTCTAGTTGTGTGATCAAGCAAGCACTGGCCCATTTGTTACTATGAGGTTTTGCATCTATATTCATATGACTGCATCTACAATCAACAAAGGAGAATACCCTCAGCAATGAGGGGATTCTCTTCATCCAATCAGTTGGAGATCTTCAAGTTAGAACTGAGGACTTCAGAAGTCAGAAAGAAGAATTCCTGTCTCTACTTCAGTCAGCCAGCTTCTCCCGAGGAATTCAACTTCATCTTCATCAGAGTTTCCAAGTTGCAACCTGCCTTACAGAATTTGGATTTGCCAATCCCCATGATATCCTGTGAGTTCTGTTTTTCTGGAAAACCCTAACACACACCTGCTGTGAGCCAGGCACTCTGCTGAATATCGAGAATATGGTGATGAGCAAAAATAGACAACGTCCCCATTCACATAATATGTACCATCTAATTGGTAAGACAGACATTAAACAAATAATCATGGACATAAAAGCATAATTAAAACCATAATTGATGATTAAAAGTAAGGTTTTCTTCTTTTAAGAAGTACATTAATGCTTTTTAAAAGTCCAGAAATTGAGTGATTTTTAGATATCTATAAAAGTCATCCCGACACTCTCAAGCAACTTGAAACTGCCTGCTTTTGTGTAAAGGGCATTTCGAAAATTAATTCCTGTACCTTGTTAGTAATGTATTTCTTTTTGGAACATATGAGAATTGTATTTCCTGCAACTGAAAATTAATGTAAGATGTTGGCTCCTCTGGAATGGAACAACCAACTGCATGAAATCATTTTGTGGTTTGATACTCCATTATGAGCCGGAGGAGTCCCTACCCCCTCACCTGCTCTGCAACCTTACGCCACTGCAAATAGCAATTAGTTCAAGTAGAAAAGATTACAGCCAGGTGCACTGTTTGAAGTTTTATTTTTTCTTTTGGTTGTCGTGGGGGTGAAAGGGTGGGGGGCGCCGAGCAGGAGAGACCCCTTTTGTTAAGTATTTGTACTCTGTGGGCATCCTGGTAATTCAATAGGCATCTGTGGAATCTTAGGGTATTTGGGACCTTTTGTGTTTAACCATCAAGCTTTAACCTCAAGGGCGTTTGCTGTGGGTAGAAATGGGAGTTGTGAGGCTTATTCACTTATGTCCAAAAATGACATGATCCTCTTAAGAGTTAGAATGAGTTTCATTAGATGAAAGGCAAGGACACAGTTGAGCTTAATATCTCATAAAGGAATCCAAAGGATATTTAGTTGAAACTGAATTAACTTTTTACAAATGCGTAAGATGTGGCAGATAAAGTCCAGATAAAGCATGTTTGCATGATGGTCAGATGAACAAATACCCTGAAATCTTCTTTTTTTTTTATTTTATTTGGGGGGGTATTTAAAATTATTGGTGTTAAAATATATATAAGTTTTGAGAATTAGAACGAATTAAAAGAAATACATTGACAGACTGACGTTAGAGAGGTATGCTCACAGGGTAATATTGATTACCTTGGTCTCCAACTCTCTCCAGGCAGGACAGAGTGACCTAAAGTATTGAACCCTGAGTACAGAACAAGTAGCCCTGGCTTTGCACAGCTCTCACCCTGGTAACCTCAGGTTTTTTATCATTAATTAAAAGAACCATTGCAGCCCTACGTTGCTCTCAGAGTCATCATGAGACAAGAGAAGTGTCAGCATTTCTTTAAAGCAGAACTCCTGCTATACAGATGCCACGAGAACCATAGAGTATCTCCTCTGGTCGAGCCACAACAGCTCTCCTTATTGGGCTAAAATCTTTAGGCACAAGGTCTTACTGGTTTCTTGTCTCAGCCTAAAGCCTGACCACAAACTCTTGGTGATAACTTGGACAAGGCACTATCTCACTTGAAAGTATGTATGAACTCTGGCATGTGAGTTTCTGAAATCAGTTATACAATTTTATTGATCACACAGAAGTATAGGAGAGCATTAAAAAAGCATTCTTACTGATATCACTCAAACAACGACAGCAACAAAACAACAGCAGCAGCTAACTTTAACTAATTACCTGCTTTGTACCAGGTCCTGTGGCGGAGACTGCCAGTTGCCTACCATCCCCAAGTTCACCTTCTTCCTTCAGAACGCCTGTTTCATTAAGGGTAACAATGTGAAAATCTACATTTTCTGTCTTCCTTGAAGTTATGAGTGACCACGTGATGAAGCTCTAGCCAATGAGTTGGAACAAAGGATGCTGGGAAGGACTTTGTTTTGGTGCTGCTTTTATTTAAAGTGGTTTCAATCCTTAGGCTGGTCCTTATTTAATTATTAAACAAATATTTATTTAGCATCTAGGCCTTCTGCTAAATGGTGGGGATTCAAAGGCATAGGTCCCAACTCTAAGCAATCATAGATGGTGGAAGCAGAAAATAGAACATTACAATGCTATGTGGGTGGGGGTAAGCACCAGGGGCTCAGGGGCCATGGGAGGGATGACGGGGTTCTGGAACGTGGGGGTGGATTCCAGGGGAAGAGAAAGCTAAGCTGATGCTGAAGGACACATTGCAGCAGTGTAGGTAAGAGGGAGGAAGAGGCCTGGAGGTGAAGGGAACAGCGTGTCCAAAGGCTCTGATGCCAGCGAGAACCATGGTGTCTTAGAGGAAATTGCAGCACTGTGGTTCCATCTGGCTTTAAGAACCTGCAGTGCGTTATCTCACGTATCTTCAGTGGAAAAAGTTCCATCCTTTAAGCCCTGATGACTTTCTGAAGCAGCCACAATCACTGGGCACTAAGCCCTGTAAACACAGCGGGCGACTGAGTTGGGTGTTGCAATCTTACGGAAGAAAGAGATTGGAGAGAAAGTTATGGGGCTCACATTCTTATGCAGTTCACAGCATGAATTAGAAAATAACTTTTCCCCCAAAGAACTGAAAGGTTTGCAGCAACAGTGGGCAACATCTTTAGAGTAAGACTATAAACTCCCCAGGGTGACCCCTTGAGAGGGGACAAAACGCTAGGATGGATTGTCAGAGTGTCACATTATTTGATGGCTATGCTTACGGTGTACAGATTCTAACAATGCAAATCATGCAATTCAAATCTATAATATACATTTAAATTCTGGTGCCAATGGGGAAAGAACAATCTTGCCTTCACTCTCTTTTAAAAACTGTTTAATTTTGCTTGTAGATTTATTGTAATTGTTCATTAATTTATATATGTTTGATTCTTAAAGGAAATATGGAATTTGCTGAGATTTTTGTACCTCTCAGACTTTACAATATTAAAAAGAGGGCATGATTTTAGCCCTCTTCTCCTCTGGCATCTAAGTCACTGTTCTTAGATGAGCTCCCCTCCACCAAATATTTCTCAGATGTATCCTCTACCTTCTATCCCCTCTGCCAGTTGTTTTGGTTCAAGCCTTAATAATCCTACCTCACTCAGCAATTAATTTTCCAACTGCTTTCCCTGTCTCTCTTCTCCCCTTTACTCTAAACTATTCCAAACATTGCCACTGAGTGGTCTTTCCAAAAGGGCAATGGAATGCTTTTTCTCCTTTGTTTAAAACTCTCCAAGGACCCTGTATTAGTCAGCCAAGGGGGTGCTAATGTGAAATACCAAAAATGGGTTGGTCTTTATAAAGGGTATTTATTTGGGGTAGAAGTCCACAGATACCAGGCCATAAAGCGTTAAGTTTCTTCTCTCACCAAAGTCCATTGTCACGTGTTAGAGCAAGACAGCTGCCGACGTTTGCCAGGGTTCAGGCTTCTGGGGTTCCTCTCTTCCCGGGGTACGTTTCTCTCCGGGCTTAGCTCCTGTTTCTTCCACAAGGTCAGCTGTAGGCGATCAGGCAAATGGTTCGCTTCTCTTCTCCTGGGGCCTTCTTTCCAACATCAAAGCTGCTTCTCAAAAACTGCTTCAAAACCTGCTCCGTCTGTCCTTTGCCTTGCCTTTTATATTCGATTCCCCACCCACCAAGGGGTGGGGCTCAACACCCTAATCATAACCTAATCATGCCCAGATTAACAGATCAGTTTACAAGCATGATCCAATTATATTTTTGGAATTCATAATTACATCAAATTGGCCAACGGTTACAGACCCCTACCAAGGGACCACTGAGCACCTGAAGTCCTTCCATTTGAAGAGGGCTTCTCAATGAGGTCTGCCCAGCTTCCCAGCTTCATCTCTCCTGGCTCCCAACCTTGTGTTTGTAATTCCACTGCTGCTTCTTTTCTTCCTAAGCTCAGAGTCTAATCTCTCAGCAAATCTTGTCAGCTTGGCTCAGAACACATCCTCAGTCCATCCACTTCTCACCATCTCCACTGCTACCACTGTCATCTCCATCTGGACCACGATCAGAGCCTCATAATTGGTCTTTCTGCTTCCTCTTTTGCCCCCTACAATCCAGATGTCACACAACTGTAAATAAGATCACATCATTGCTGTGTTGAAAAGCTTGCACTGATTTCTCAGACGACGTAGAATCCAAAGTGGGGACCCCAGGACCCCACGTGAGCTGTCCCCTGGGTATCTCTCCAGCCTTCTATGACTTACTTCTCTCCAGCTGGACTGGTGACCTCGATGTTCTTTAACACAGCCAGGAAAGCATCTCTCCCCTGTCTTCGTCTTTGCTGTTCCCTCTGCCAGCAATACTCTTCCCATCTTCCCCACCAGAATATAAGCATCATAAAGGCATTGGTTTGGGTTCATCTCTGTATCCCCAGCACATAGAACAATGTCTGGCATATAGTAGGTACTCAATAAATATTTGAATGATTAGTGAATGAGTTGCATGTTTTGCTGTTGTTGCTTAATGCCTATGTCCTAGGCAACGTGGGAAGAGTTAGAGAGAATGACTTTGATTCTCAGTAATCTCTGAGCCTGGGCGTCTACATTTGTAATATGGGAGTTTCTAAAATACAAGAATTATTGTGAGATTAAATAATGTGGTTTCTCTAGGAAACCTGACTTGATGCAAAGATAGTCAAGTGGTCCTGTAGCAACAGTCTGCAGTATCTTAAACACAGAAACATGATTTCTCACTTGGGCCAGACAGAAAACTCTGATAGTTAGAGCTATTTATCTGGCTTCAAAAATATACCATGGCAGTTTCTTAATCTTTGAAAATTATGTTCTCTTCTAGGAATGTGATAATTCATTTTTAAATAATTTTTTCTTCCAATTCACCTCTACTTTGAAACAAACTTACATTTTGAACAACACGTTGGTGGGGAAAATTCCATATGTTTAATATTATTGCTTGTGTCTTTTTCTGACCTTTGTCCATATGCCCTATTCCACTCAATGGGAAAGAAGACAATGATCATAGACTTTACTCTTCTGTCAAATATAGTTTACTCATTTACTGTCTTCTGACTTACATATACCCAGAAGTTTCTGCAATGGGTTAGGACGATGGTTGAGGTGATCATATAACCTAGCTTACACCTATTGTCCCAGTATAATTATTAACAGTGTCCCTTTCACTCTCCAATGTGTCCTGGTTTGTAGAATAAGTTATGCTGTCACCCTACTTATGGACCATGTGTAAAAGCACCTCTTGACAAAAATAGACTTCTGGGGCCCATTGCCTTCCTCTCTCTCTCTAGCTCTCTCTTTCATCTTACCTTTCCATCTTACTTCTATCTGCCCATAGTCTTAAAATAGTCCTTATAACTGCTACTTTGTTATATAGCAAACTGGACATAAGGGTCTTTTTGTTCTTACAATATGTGATATTCTCCACCCTGTTTCCCTCCAAGTCCTTTCCCTAATATACAGAGTTTTTCTGGTTACCTTATTACTCACCTGTAGCAATATCAGATAAAAATAAGGCTTGTTCATAAGCTTTATCTTATGTTTCCCACTCTGGGTAATAGAATCTTGACTCTAATAACCAGTGAGGTCCACCTGGCTGAGGACATGACAATACACTGAGAGGTTCTCTACTTCAGGGCTTTGTATAACCAACTGAAAAGGATGGCGTGTCTGAAAGACATAACGTGATATGTCAGTTTTAGTCATTAATATCTTTATTCCAATAAGGATTTAAGGTCAGCCTTAGAACACAAAACATAGACTGTCCACGCTCAAAGAACCATCGGAGAGCTCTGAGTCTCACCTCATCACCTTAAAGTTGGAAAGAAAGGTGACTTGAACACAAACAATTATGCTTTGATGGGAGAGAGGGAATCAGAATAGTTACAGAGAAGAGATGGCAAGTGGCATTCTGTGTGAGTACTGTTCCATTTTAATAGTGATGTGTTTAGAGGGGTCATGAGGCTGAGTCTAGGCTCAGTCAGAAAGGAGAGCATGATTGATTAGCATTGTCTGTCTTGGTCTCAGGAGAGGAAAGTGGCTGCATCAAGTTCCATGGATTGACTAACTCTGTTCTAGGGCAAGGGGTTCAGGAACGGTGCTAGGTCTGCAGGCTCAACTCTCCACTTTATCAATGGCACAGCTCTGGTCCCAAAAGGGGAAGGAATTTTCCTTAAGTTACCCAGCTCAGTCAGGTGGTAGCTTGCCCATAGTAGCCAAGGATATGGTCCACTGGATGTTACAAACCTTAAAACTATGAAGAAAAGCACAAAGAAAAGAGACGTATGCAAAAGCATACTTCCTCTACATCCCAATTTTGTTCTGAGTCATTCCTATATGGAAGAAAACAAAAATAAAACAAAACAAAGCAACAAAGAAGCTAAAGATGAATAAGGCTGATTTTTAATGGGTCATAGAGTTCTATGTTCCTTTGCCTGTAAAATACCATAGGCCTCAGAGAGTCCTTCTTGGCTTCCAAGGAAGTTTAATTAAAAAGTAGGTTGGTGCAAGCATTGCCATTGAATGAAATCAGGGTTTTCCCCCAGGGACAAAGATGGTCACCATACAAGCCAGGCAGTATCTGGGAAATAAGGCCCCCATTTGGAATTTTCCGGAAGGGGCTGCAATGAACAGTAACAGCTGTGAGAATGGCTTTCAGAGAACTCCCTGTGCTCTTGCTGTTGGATTTAGTTGTGTGATCTAAGTGGCTGAATTTATTTTTGCTCACCAGCTTGAGCTATTTTTGAACAATGGTGGAGGGGGGGCGAGGGGTAGCAGGAATGAATGCTCTCATTGTCATTTCTGCCTACCCTCAACTCTGATGTTTTCCAAAACCAGCCATGAAATACACTAGGTAGCCTAAGAAAAGTGCTCCTGTGATAAAGCACCATGTACTGCACCAGACTTAGAGTTTCATGAAGTCTGGCCCACCCAGAGCTCATTTGAGGACCATACTTAATTGGAATAAAGACTCATCTTCTACCAGGTCCCAACACCAATGCATTTTTTTCTAGGTCAGAGATCGATCTCAAAGTGACACTCATATCTGAAGCTGAGCTTACTAACTCTTCTCTAAATATCCCCCACTCCATAGTGCTCCATCTAAAGGAATTATTCTTCAGTGGTGGCATTTCAGAATCAGCAAGATTTTCTTGGCCTTTTCTAATCACACCTGGTAACAAATGCCTATTTTGCCCTTTTACAGGGCAAACTCTTCTTATTTGTAAAGACAGAAAAATCTATCCTCCGTTCCATCATTAGGCCACAAGATGAAAAGCTTTTTTCAGGGGATTAGTGAGGCCTGAAGAACTGGAAAGTACCTTTTCCTCTACAGGCATTTAAATTCATTTTTAAAGACACTGGTGATCAAATAAAATACCCCAGTTCATAAGCCCTGAACTTTGAGATTCAGTAATGAAACCTAGTATGTTTTGAGTACTTCATAAGTGCCAGGCACTTCCTTGAGGGTTTCACATAGAGTTGAGTCATTTAATCTTCACAACAATTACTCTGGCTCTGTTTCATAGAAAAGGAAACTGAGACACAGGAAACAAAATGGATCACACAGTCAATAAGTGGGCAAAGCCCCAACCTGAACCCAAGGGTCTCTGGTTGTAGAGATCATGTGCCCAACCAAGGGTGGGAACCAAAGTTGGCAACTTTACCTCCTGCCAAGAGATTTAGATACCTAGATACCTCAGTCATGATGTGGACGAAGAAATCAGTGTGTGGTGTAGACTAAAAGGGAGTCCGAGGAGAGATGCCAATCCCTGCCCCTCAAGCAAAACCACAGCACGCTGAGTGGCGTCAGTAGATGTAGATGATACAATTTAATGTAATGATCTTTTGTATGTGTCTGCCATACCCTATTATGGTGCTATTAAATCTTAAAAGAGTTCCATTCTACTTACTTACCTATTCAGCATCCACCTGTTGATAGTTAGTGCCAAACTAAAGCTCTATTTGAATAGTGGAGGTATCTTTTCAATTATTCAGACAGCATATGATGACTCTCCCTCAATTAAGCTATTGTATGTTGCTATGGTGATGATGTATCTGGCTCCAGGCAAGGCGTCAGATGCTGCCTATTGTCTTTTTAAAGGAACACAGGAGTGCTGTATGCTATAGGTCACCACCAAAGTCAGAGAGCAAACCAAACAACAGGTAGTTATAGGAATCCACTGTGTTCAACCCTCTCCTGCACATTTCCATTTAGATGTGCCACAGGTACCTAAAACTCAGCATGGTCAAAAGTGAGATATTTCTCTCTTCCCTGATATCCTGGAGTATTAATTATGCTGATTAATGATTTTGCCATTTTACTTAACAATATTACACTTCTCCCTCCTTTGGGGGTATTTAATTGCTCTCAGTCCTCTAGATCCCAAGCTCTATGGTCATCCCTCTCTTACTCTCTTGAAATTAGGAGCTTTCAAGATTTGTCCCCACTAGACAGTGAGATACTAAATATAAGGGGTAGTATCGAATGTACCATCATATCCCCAGTGAATGACAGTCTTGTTGAATACATATATTCACATTTATTATTCAACAAATTTTTATTGAGTGTTTGTCATTTGCCAGCCATTGGACTAAATGCTTGGGACATTGTGGTGAGCAAAAAGTGCTATTACCCCTGTTATCATGAAGCATGAAGTCAATGGAAGGAAAAGGTATTAATCAAGTAAACTCGAAAATACCTGTAAAATTAAAACTGCATTATGTGTTCTGAAGGAGAGATCCAGGATGTTAGGAAAATCCATTCTGATCCAGTCAAGGAAATGAGGGAAGGAGTCAAACTTAGTTATGCACTGTGAATAGCAATTACTTGGATGAAGAAGTGGGGGGAGATCAGGCAGAGGAAGCAGTGTGTGCAAGGCCTACTGCAGAAGACAGTCTGAGAGAGAAAAGGAACGGAAAGAAGGCAATGGTGGCTGAAGCATGGAGAACGAGGTGAGCTTGCTGGCGAATGAGGCTGGAGAGTTGGGTAGGGGCTGTTCCAGGCAAGTCCTTGCAGTTCATGTTGAGGAGCTTTATTTCCTTCTTAAAAGAGTAACAGAAACCATGAAACATTGAAGCCAGGGAAAGGTCAAAAGCATTTTGAGTTTTGAGAGGATCACTTTGCCTGCAGGGTGGAAGACAGATGGGCTTTGGGCAGGAAATTAGTGCAGTAGCTTAAGTGAGAGAAGATGGTAACTTGGACTAGCTAGAGAAGTCGAGGAGATGGAGACAGGTGGATGGATTTGTGAGATTTTTAGGAGTTGAAATCAACAGGATTTGTGATGGATTAGTAATACATGAAAAGGGAAATAAGAATCTAAGGCAGGATATACCTGAGTTGTTTATTGGGCAGTACAAACTAAAGATTTGCAGTATTAACTGTACAGTGGACTTGGAAGCCATCTCCATTCTCTACAGAAGATATAAGAAATGTGGGAGGAAGGTATGGGGAGGGATGGGGAGGGTAAATGAGGAGTCTAGCTCAACCTTTAAGGTGGGAGTCGGGGAGCCAGCAAAGGTAACGAAGATGCGATGATGGGTTCAGATGAACTACTAGATGCAAAAGATGGAGAATGTGAGTCCAGAGCAGGCAACTGACCTCCCAAAGGCACACAGCAAGTCGGAAGCAGAGCTGGTCTAGAAATCTCACCCTAACTTCCAGCCACCCACCTGCCACTGTGCTGCCATCCCAAGCTTTAGATGATGACACCTGCTACACCATCCCAACAGAATACTTTATGCGCTGTACTGAAGAGGACGGCCTTTTCATTGCCCCCAAAATAACCTAGCTGTCTTAACTTTGCAGAGCCCCGGCTTCATTGCACATTGCCACTTACTAAGTATAAAACCAGCCAACCTTTACGGATGGCAATACAATGCATGGTCTCATTTTTCCAGCCTTTCAAAGTCTTCTCGCGACCCAAGGGCTGGCTTTGGGGCATGAGGGTCTGCAATGACTCATGTGGGGTATGTGAACATTTGTGTGTGTGTGTGTGTTCAAGGGGGTGGGGGCAGGGGGAAAGCCCATCACTTGTACCTGGACTGCAGCTTTGATCCACATGTTTCACTGCCCCGTGAAACAATTTGTAACCGCCAAAGCATTTGGAGCGTCATTTGATATGGCAGCAGCGATGGGGCCCTTTTTTTCAGATGGCCACATACCTTTGCAATGAGACCACTGCACTTGCCCTGAGGGGTAGTCCCCCCATCATTCACCTGCTGTCATTCCTTTCGGGGGCCCCAGGGCAGTCCACAGGGCTCTGACTGGCCCCTGCAGCCTCTTGAGGAGGTCTTCCCAGGTGAAGGGGCCAGTGTGTTTTTCCTCCTATGGTTCCTATCATGAGCCTTCAGGGAAGGAGCTAAGGAGAGCCCAGCAGCCCATGGAAAGCTTGTCTTGAAGGTAGGGAGGGCGAAAAAGGGGAGAGAAACCTGGGAAAGTGAGAAATAAAAATAATACCCAGAATTTTATTCAACAATTTTCTAACAAGTTAAATTGGACTCCCTCCAAATCTAAATGGATCCTCCAGTCCCATAATTAAATTGGGAAAATGAAGCCATTTCATGCCTTTTGCTCCCTTTGATGGTTGTTATTTTTGTGACTAATGGGTAACCGGAGCTGCTTTCTTCTGGGATATGTGCCTTGCCTGGGCAGCTGCTAGGAGAGAGCAGAGGGGTCTCCTGTCTGCAGCCTTTGAGGGGAGATGAGGGGGCGGGGGGCGGCAGGTCGGACCCAGCAAAAGCCACTCAAAGGCCTGCTCCAGCACTGCCCGAACCCTTCATTCGTTTGCCTTGTCCTCCAGCACGTTTTCCGTGGGCTCCCTCTTCAGTGAGAACTCTGTGAGAACTGGCATTTTATCCCTTGAATAGAAGAGGTGGGGAGTGCATTTCAACGACCGTGTAGGAAATCGTCTCTCAAATCACAAAGAAGGTGACTTCTGAAGGCTGATATTTTAATCTTCTCTCCCTTTGGTCCCTCACCAACTTCTATCCCTCCCGAGTCTCCATCCACTTCAAACGTGTAACATACACATCCCAAGGGGCATAAGCCGGCACGCAAGCACAGGAGGAGGCTCTGTGGGTCCTTCTAGGCTAAGGAAGCTCAATCAGGTTTAAAAGACAAAATGTGTTCATTATGCAGATTTCCCCCCCGCCCCATTCCCGCTGGTAGTGTAGCATTTGCTGCTGCTGATCTGCTAGAGCGCCCTCATGTGACGCCCGGTTGCAATACCATTTTAAGACTTGGAAAGGAAAGGAATCTGTTTAAACACAGGGTCGCCACAATTCAAAAGATCACGTTTCCCTTTCCGCTTTCACTTCTCGGGTGGAGCGATGAAGCTGAGAACTACTGCGTGAGGTCTTGAGATAGTGCAAGGCCTTCACCACCCGCACATGTGTTTCTAGGCAAAGCCAGGAGTTCCAGGTGAGCCTGAGTTAGCGCTCTGGACGCTTCGCCCTCACAGCCATCCCTCAGGTTACCTCCCACAGCTCTGAACTGGGCAGGGACTGTAGAGACGCGATCAGCATAGCTGCCTGTGCGCCAGCAGTCTGATTAATTAAAGCTGAAGAGTGACCACTGGCACAGTGTTTCTCAAAGTGAGGCCCAGGGAACTCCAGCATCAGAATCACCTGAACTGTTTTATTACTACTGCAGATTTCCAGGCCCCATTCCACATGTGTTAAATCAGAATTTGAAACTGGTACCCAAGAAACTGCATTTTCAATACATCTTCAAGTTGGTTTTTAGGCATAGTAAAGTCTAACTCCCCTTATTCTTTTCACAGCCCCTCAATTACAGATTTAGATTTTAACAGGAGCCTCTAATTCCATAAGTCATTATGGGGTGACTTAGATACTGTGGCAGGCAGTAGGGGAGATATTTTTACATTAGGGAGACGAGAGAGGTTTCCAGGGCATCTCCATTTGCCTGGCAGAGGCAGCTGCTCATGCTGCCAAAGCAACAGGGCAGCCCTGAGTTGGCTTTCTCTGTTCCACCCTTATAAGTGTGCCCCAGAGCTAGAGCACAGACTCAGGGAAAGGGCAGGACTGGCTTCTGAAATAAAGACCTCTATCTAGAAACTTGGAGCAGATGTCTAGTTGGGAAGGACAGGAGGTGCTCAGAGGGTCA
>JAQZBX010064237.1:0-16533 GCA_029593785.1 Cabassous unicinctus
CAGTTTATATTGATGGGTTTTCCTTTCATGTTTATGTACCATATGTTCCTGTTTCTTTGCACACCTCAAATTTGTTGTTATTGTTGATAATTGGACATGTTGAATAGTATACAGGCATCCCTCAGAGATATTGTGGGTTCAGTTCCAGACAACCACAACAAAGTGAATAACACAATAAAGTGAATCACATGAATTTTCTGAAGTACACTATACTGCAGTCTCTTAGCATTATGTATAAAAAAAAGAAAACAATTTACGTACCTTAGCTAAAAATACTTTATTACTAAAATATGCTAACTATCATCTTATCCTTCAGCAAGTCATAATCTTTTTTCTGGTGGAGGGTCTTGTGGCAATGTTGATGGCTGCTGACTGATCAAGGTGGTGGTTGCTGAAGTTCAGGTGTGGCTGTGGCAATTTCTTAAAATAAGAACAAACCTTCAAGGTTTGTGGCAACTCTGAAAATCGAGCAAATATATTGTCTCTATTTTTTCATGGCATGAACTCACTTTATCTTCTACTGTGACTAGAATGCCACAAAACCTTCAATTTGTAAAAATAAAATAAATAAATAAAAAGCAATACCTGTGGCACACAGTAAAACAAAGTGTAATAAAAGGAAATATGCCTGTAATGGGAGACCTATGGTAATCAATCTTTCCCCTCTTGGGGTTTATTGTTGTTTGTTGTTATTTTGGCAGTTCTTTAGTGATTTTCATGGGCTCATTCTGTAAAGCCTGTAGTACTGAGTGCAGTCATTGAAGCCTCTGCTCAGTAATACTAGTCATCAGCTAATGATGGGACAGAGACTATCTTAAATGCTCTTGGCTAATATGTTTCCCACACTTTCCCAAGAGGCACTATGTGTATGTGTTGAGGAAAGCTGGAAAGCTCTAGCACTTTATCCTCTTCCTTAGCCCTCATTTCCTTTTTCCCAGAACTTCAACAGAGATGAGAAATTAGGTCCTTCTCAGGTCTTTCAAAGGCATGTGCACAGACTTCACATGCATGTGATTTTCTACAACTGCAGGAATATTTCATAGCTTTACAAAGCTCTATATGACCATCTCATTTTCTAGATTTTAGTATTTTGCTTCTAAACTAATATCACTGTCTCATGCAGGTGAAATGTTAAAAATTCCCAGCTAGCTATTTTTAACAAATGCCATGGGAATAAGGTTTCTCAGTGAATGAATACTGTGTCAGACCCAATAAAGACAACTCTTGTGAATAGCATTTTTCCATTGAGTAGGTTTTTCTTTTCACTTTCGTAACAAAGTTTTGATGCACAAAAGTTTTTAATTTTGAGGAGTTCCAATTTATCAATTTTTTCTTCTGTTGCTTGTGCTTTGAGTGTAAAGAGAAAGAAAACATTGCCTACCACAAGATCATGAAGATGCTTCCCTTCATTTTCTTCTATATGTTTTATGGCCCTGGTTCTTATATTTAGGTCTTTGATCCATTTTGAGTTTATTTTTTAATATAATTTGAGATACAGGTCCTCTTTCATAATTTTGCATATGAATATCCAATACTCCCAGCATCATTTGTTGAGGAGTTTCTTCTTTCCAAATTGAGTGCATTTGGCAACCTTGTCAAAAATCTTTTTCTCATAGATGTGAGCATATATTTTTGAGCTCTCAGTTTGATTCCATTGGTCAATATCTCTATCCTTGTGCCAACACCATGTTGTTTTGACCACTGTAGCTTTATAATATGCTTGAAAGTCAGGAATTGTGAGTCCTCCAATTTTGTTTATCATTTCCAAAATGTTTTTGGCTATTCAGGCCCCTTACCCTTCCAAATAATTTTGATAATTTTCTTATCCATTTCTGCAAAGAAGGCTGTTGGAATTTTGATTGGGGTTGCTTTGAATGTGTAAATCATTTTGGATATAATTGACAACTTATCAATATTTAGTCTTCCAGTCCATGCCCACAGAATGTCCTTCAATATAATTAAATCTTCTTTGATTTCTTTTAGCAATGTTTTGTTTTCTATGTACAAGTACTTTACATCCTTAGTTAAATCTATTCCTAGATATTTGATTCAAATAGGTTCTATTATAATTGGAATTTTTTAATTGATTTCCCCTCTAATTGCTTATTAATTTTGTACAGAAACACTATTGATTTTTGCATGTTGATATGATTCCCCGCTGAATTCATTTTAGCCCTAGCAGCTTTGTTGTAGATTTTTCAGGACTCTCTCTATATAAGATCATATCAGCTGCAACTTTCCAACTGTATACCTTTTAATTCTTTTTCTTGCCTATCTGCTCTGGATAAAACTTCTGATACAATGTTGAATAACAACAGTGACTGTGGGCATCTCTGTCTTGTTCCATATCTTAGGGAGAAAGCTTTCAGTTTTTCATCATTGAGTGTGATGTTAACTGTGAGTTTTTCATATAGGTCCTTTACAATGTTGAGGAATTTTCCTTTTATTCTTAGTTTTCCAAGTGTTTATATCAAGAAAGAGTGCTGTGTTTTGTTAAATGTTTTTCCTGTGCCAGTCAAGATGACCATGTAGTTTTTTTCCCCTTCATTTTTCTAATGTGGTATATTACATTAACTGATTTTCATATGTTGAACCACGTTTGAATACCTGGGAAAAAATACCAATTGATTATGTTCTATAATTCTTTTAATATGCTATTTCATTTGATTTGCAAGTATTTTGTTGAGGATTTTTGCATCTATATTCATAAGAGAAATTTTCTTTCTGTATAGTATCTTTATCAGGCTTTGGTGTTAGGGTGATGTTGGCTTCATAGAACAAGTTAGGTAGTGTTCCCTGCTCTTCAGTTTTTTTTTTTTCAATAGTTTGAGTAGGATTGGTTTTAATTCTTCTTGGAATGACTTAGAATTCACCTGTGAAGCCACCTGTCTCTGGACTTTTCCTTATTTGTAGGTTTTTGATGGCAGATTCATTCTATTTACTTGTAATTGATTGTTTTTAAGTCTTGCATTTATTCTAGAGTCAGTGTAGGTTGTTTGTGTATAATAAATGTTGTCCTTCTTTGTGTCTTATAACAGTTTTTGTCTTAAAGTCTATTATGTTCAATAATAGTACAGCTACTCCTGCTCTTTTTGGTTACTATTTGCATAGAATATCTTTTTTCACCCTTTCACTTTCAGCTTATTTACATCTTTGGACCTAAGGTGAGTCTTTTGTAAATAACATATTGTTGGGACATGTTATTTTATTCATTCTGTTGCTGTGTATTTGACTGGGGAGTGCAATCCATTAACATGCCATGTTGTTACTGTAAAGGCATTACTTACTTCAGCCATTTTGTCCTTGGGTTTTTATATGTGATATCTTTTTTGGTCTCTCTTTTCTTTTATTGCAACCTCCTTTCCAGGGTTGTTGATCTTTTGTGATGTATCTGACTGTTTCCTTTCTCATATTTATTTCTGTATATTTTTAAAATACTTTCTTTGTGGTTACTCTGGGGTTTGTATTACCTCCCCTGAGGTTTAATCCACATATACAGGTGGTGTTAGCAACAACACATATGCCTTTTGGTTGGGCTAGGAGGAAATCTCTAGAGAGTCATGTGTTCATTGGTGCTTACTCCCAGCCAGTACAATAATTTTTCTCTTCTGGAGGGAAAGGCAAATCCAGAGTTATAGACCTCATCCCCCCTCCCTGGCAAATTACACTTATCAAGATGATAAATTGGAAAGATGACTGAGACATTTGCTAGTTTCATTACATCAGGAATTATTGTGTCTCATAAGATTGTCCAGGAGTGCGGAGAAGAAGAGTGCACAGTCAATAGCTGATAGCTATTGCTGTGCTATTTTTCACAAGGCTTAAATGAGTAATTTCTGAAGTTGGTTCATATATGAGGCAGGGAAAATAAGTTATTTTGGTGCCAATCTGACCTCAGCAAAGAGGAGAGAGGGAACTAGATTTTAGATGGCAGAACCAACCATTGGTCAGGTTCTATGTTGCTACAATGGACCAGGTCATCTAGACAAAGTCGTTTTCTTACCAGGTTGCCACCAGGTAAAATCAATAGAAAACAATAAGTCTATAGTAGAATAACAGTAAGTCCACTCTAGTCCATATTTTATTCCCCAATCCTAGCAAAAGTTTTACTTCTTCCTTTCCAATATGGATACTTTTATTTCTTTTCCTTGGCTGATTGTTCTAGCTTGAATGTCTAGCACTACATTGATCAACAGTGGTGACCGTGGGCATCCTTGTCTTGTCCCTGAGCTCGATTGGAAAGCTTTCAATCTTTTCAATCTTTCATCATTTAGTACAATGTTAACTGTGGTTTTTCATATATGGCCTTTATCATGTTAGGAAAGTTTCCTTCAATTCCTATCTTTTGCAGTATTTTTATCAAGAAAGGATGCTGTATTATGTCAAATTCTTTTTTGCAGCAATCAATAGGATCATATGATTTTTCTCCTCTGATTTATTAATGTGATGTATTATGCTGATTGATTTTCTTGTATTGAACCATCCTTGCATGCCTGGTATAAACCTACTTGATTATGATAAATAACTATTTTAATGTGCATTTGGATTCAATTAGCAAGTATTTTGTTGAAGATTTTGCACCTAAAGTCATTAGAAAGATGGTTCAGTAATTTTCTTTTTTCATTATATCTATATCTGGCTTTGATATTAGAGTGGTAATGGCTTCATAGAATAAGTTTGGTAGCAATCCATGTTGTTCAATTTTTTGGAAGAGTTTGAGTAAGATTGCTATTAAATTTTTTTGAATGCTTGGTAAAACTCACCTGTGAAAATTCTGGTCCTGGGCTTTAAATTTGGGTAGTTCTTTGATGACTGTTTCAATCTTTTTACTTGTGATTGGTTTGTTGAGTCTTCTATTTCTTCTGGGGGCAGTGTAGGTTGTTCGTACATTCCTAGGAATTTTTCCATTTCATCTACATTGTCTAGTTTTTTGGTGTACAGTTGCTCATAGTATCCTCTTATGATCCCTTTAATTTCTATGTGTTCAGGATTGATGTCTCCATTTTCATTCTTTATTTCATTTTTTGCATCTTCTCTTTTTTTTTGTCAGTCCAGCTAAGGGTTTGCTTATTTTGTTAATCTTCTCAAAGAAACAACTTTTGGTTTTGTTATTCTCTCTCTCTCTCTCTCTCTTTTTTTACCTCAATTTCATTTATTTCTGCTTGGATCTTTGCTATTTCATTCCTTCTACTTGCTTTGTGATTAGTTTCTGTTCTTTTTCTAGTTTCTCCAGCTGTTTAGTTAGGTCACAGATTTTAGTTCTTTCTTCTTTTTAACGTAAGCACTGAGGGCTATAAATTTCCCTCTCAGCACTGCCTTTGCTGCATCCCATAGGTTCTGATATGTTGTATTCTCATTTTCATTTGTCTCGAGATATTTACTGATTTCTCTTGAAATTTTTCCTTGACCCACTATTTAAGAGTGTGTTGTTTAATCTCCATATATTTGTGAATTTTTCCGTTTTGTGCCTCTTGTTGATTTCTAACTTTATTCCATTATGATCAGAGAAAGTGCTTTGTATAATTTTGATCTTGTTGAATTTATCTGCCTTGTGACCCCATATCTGGTCTATCCTGGAGAAAGATCCATGAGCACTTGAAAAGAATGTATAGCTTGTTGTTTGGGGGTGCAATGTTCTATATATGTCTATTAAGTTTAGTCCATTTATCATATTATTCAAACTTTCTATTTTTTTTTTGATCCTCTGCCCAGATGTTCTATCCAATGCTGAGAGTAGTGTATTGAAGTCTCCAACTATTATTGTTCCTTCAGTTTTTGGCAGCATTTGCCTCGTGTATCTTAGGGCATCCTTGTTAGCTGCATACATATTTATGATTGTTATTTCTTCTTGGTGAAATGCTCCTTTTATTACTATATAATATCCTTTCTTGTCTCTAATAACAGTTTTGCTTTTAAAGTCTATTTCATCCTATATACGTATAGATACTCCAGTTTTTCCATTTTATTTTGTTTTGTTTTGTTTTGTTTTGGTTACTGCATGTGTGGAATATATTTTTCCAATATTTCACTTTCAAACTATTGGTATCCTTGGGTCTAAGTTGAGACTCTTGCTGACAGCCTATAGATGGCTCTCCCTTTCCTATCCACACTGCCAGTCTTTGTATTTTGATTGGAAGTTTAATCCATTAACATTCAATATTATTACAGTAAAGGCAGTTCTTTTTTCACCCATTTTGACCTTTGGGTTTTATCTGTCATATTTTATTTTCACCATTCTTTTGGCACTTTTAGTTATGTTTACTGATATAATCTTCATTTCTAGACTCCCTTCAAAGCCTCTCTTTCCTGTCTTTTATTTTCAGGCTGTAGCACTCCCTTTAGTATTTCCTGCAAAGCCTTTCTCTTTTTTTATAAACTCTATTAGTCTCTGTTTATTTGTGAATATTCTAAACTTGCCCTCATTTTTTAAAGACAATCTTGCCAGATACATGATTCTTGGCTGGCATTTTCTCTTACAGTATCTTAAATATATCATATCACTGCCTTCTTGCCACTATGGTTTCTGATGAGAAATCAGCACTTGATCTTATTGGGTATACCTTACATGATATGAATCACTTTTCTCTTGCTGCTCTCAGAATTCTCTGTCTTTTTGGATTTGTCATTCTGATTAGCATGTGCCTTCGAGTTGGTTTATTTGGATTTATTTGGATGAAGCACATTATGCTTCTTGGACACAGATATAAATGTCCTTCAATAGATTTGGGAAATTTTCTACCATTATTTCTTCAACTATTCCTTTTGTCCCTTTTCCCTTCTCTTCTCCTTCTGGGACACCCATGACACATATGTTTGCATGTTTCTTGCTATCATTTCATTCCCTGAGACCCTGTTCAATTTTTTATATTATTTTCTTCATCTGTTCCTTTGTATGCTCACTTTTGGAGGCCATGTCTTCAAGTTCACTTATCCTTTCTTATGCCTCCTCAAATCTGCTATTATATGATTCCAAGGTATTTTTAATTTCATTTATTGCACCTTTCATTCCCACAAGAGCTACTATTTTCTATGTATGCTTTCAAATTCTCCTTTGTGCTCAGCCAGTGTCTTCTTAATAGCTTTAATCTCTTTAGCTATCACATTGAATTTATTAAGGAGTTTGTTCAAACATCTATGATTAGTTGTCTCAACTCCTTTATGTCATTTAGAGGCTTATCTTTTTCCTTTAACTGGGCCATATCTTCCTGTTTCTTGGTGTAGATTGTAATTTTTTGTTGGTGTCTTGGCATCCGGCTTACTAAGTGTTTATTCTGGGTGCAGTTTCTCTTTTTAGTTTAGGGCTTTCTTGCTTTTTCTCCCTTGCTGGTTGTGTGGTAGCAGCCAAGAATGTAGTTGATACTGAAAGCTGTGGAGACTGCAGCTGCTTATGTTGCCCCAGCAACTGATGATGCTTCTCTCACCTTTCTCCTCTGCCAGGGGAAAGCCACAGCTGTGTGTAATAATCCAAGTTGTGCAGGAAGACTGCCTGTAGTTGCCAAGAGAGACTGATCAAGCTTCACTTCTCTTCCTGCCCTCCCTGGGGTGGGGATTGAGCTGTATGTGTGGGCAGCACTCTATGCCTTGTGGGTCCAAAATAACTGCAGTTACCCAGGTAGCACTTCCCACCCTTCCTCTTGGTTGGGGATGGACCCTCTGTAAAGCCCAACAATCTAATCAGTGTGGACCAAATATGCCTGCAGTTGTCCTTAGATGCTGAAGGAGTATTGTCCCTTCTGCCCTTTAGGGGATAGGAATGCAACCACTGACACCCAACAGTTCAGTCTGTGTAGGGCAAAAGTGCCTGCCATTGCCTAGAGAAGCTGAGGAAACACCAACCCTCACCTATCCTATGAGATGGTGGGGGTCGGTCCATGGGTGCCCAACAGTTCAGTCCCTGTAGGCCAAAAATACCTGCCATAGCCCAGATAGGCTAAGGAAATACTAGTCCCCTCCTATTAGGGAATGGGGGTGGATTCACAGGTACCCAACAGCTCAGTCCCTGTAGGTCGAAAGCACCTGCCATTGCCCAGAGTGGCTGAGGAAACACCAACCCCCTCCTATCCTTTTGGGTGGTGAGAGTGGATCCATAGGTACCCACTAGTCCAGGCCATGCAGGCCAAAAGAGCCTGAGATTGGTACTCTTTTAATGAGAGAGGTACTTCATGTTTCTGGGTCCATGATTTCCTGGTGTTGAACTTCCCATGTCCAGTTTGGTGGTGGATCTATGCAGCAGCTGAAGAAGCTGTGAAATTAAACTATTTCACAGATGTCACCAAGGGTAAGTTCATTATCTTATCCTCCAGACAGGGCTCATATTCTTCCCTTTTCCCAGGAGGATCCTGCTTTGATAGATATCAAAATAGCTTGACACATCTTTATTTGGCTAGGTCATTCCAATGGTGTTGAGTGTGATATAGGCTCCTGCCATGCAGATCAATATGGATAGTATAGGTGGTGCCTTTCCAAACCACCAATTGTTTAGAAGTCTTCCCCACATTTGGGAATGTTTGATTCTCCAATTCCTTTCCTTCCATGAACTTGACCAGACTGCTAAACCATTGGTGATGGCCCAGTAAATAGGTACACAGGAGAGCTAGGGTCCAAGTATTCCAGGGTTAAGAGGACTGCTTGCAATTCAGTGTACTGGACACTTTTTCCAGAGCCAGACATGGTATATAATCTGCTTGAAGCAAGGGAAACAATGGCTATTGCCCAAAGGATGCCTGATGCTTCGGTTTGGTTAATCCACCAATGTACCAGTGGTGAGCATCTGATGGTGCATCCTTGAATCAGGGAGCCCAAGATACCAGTGCAGTGAGACAAAGGCCCTCACCTAATCTTGCAGCAAGAGTATTGTTGAGGAGGGCCTCTACCACCTGCTTATGCAAGTGTGAGACTTCTTGGCCACCCAGATGAGCAGGATCCTGAATGCACCACTCTTATTTGATGATACTCCATTGTTGCACACTGCATGGAAGTGCTCTGACAACCCAGGACACAGGATATGATGGGCATTTCTATTCTCAGGAGGACCTGAGATCTCTCAGTGATCCTTTCCATTTCCATCAAGGTCCAATAGCATGCCAAAAATTGTCTCTCAAAGAAGGAATAAAGCTGGGCTCTATCTGGGAACTTCTATCCAAAACCCAGGGGTCTGTGAATTCTTGTTGCTACCTTTTTCTGCCAGAGGGACCAATTGGAATGGGACCTGTGGCAAAAATTTGTAGCTCAAACAAAGATTCAGGCTCTAAAATCAGGGTGGCTGAAATTGCCACTTTGTCCTCTTGCAGGCTTGCTCCTCTTCTATTCCCCAGTGGAAAGTATCTGCTTTAAATTCCACCCAGTACAGGGTGGAATTTTGGTTCCAGGAGGATACCAAAGTGACAGAATATGCTGGTATAGATTCTCAAATAGCCCAATCAAGTGCTGGGCCTCCTTGTCTATAGTCAACCATCACCTTACATTTGCCTTTTCCTCTGGCCACACCAGGCTATTATAGACAGAGATGGTGGAGAGGAGTATGCCCACAGAAGTTTCTATATGAGTTCAATCATGTAATTTTCCCCAAGAGAGAGGTGATTTGCCACTGTTGGACAATGCAGTGAAGAGATGGGAGCATTAGGAGTGGGCAGTCTATCACTCACCAATTCTAATGGCCAGAATTTGCTGGGATGAGGGAGTGTATACACACAAACATTGCTGGGATGTGCAGTGGTGCCATCTCTATAATGCATTCCACAGTTGGAAAAACAACCACAGGGATGGCCAAAGGGCCAAAGGGGCCAACCCATAGGGTAATGTTAACCTCCCATAGCCATACCTATGTGGAGTGCCTGATACTTCCCAATGCTTTTGGTTGACCTCTCCTGTCTGTGTCTCTCAGAATGAAAGTGACTTGGGTACCCATATCCAAAATCACCATAAAGCTTTGTTCACTGCCCCAAATTTGCACATCCATGGAAGCATATGGCATTTGGCCCCTTGGCTCCACTTCTAGGCCATTTTCAATTTAGTAAAGTTGGGGTAAAGATGTCCCTCGTGGGGATCAGAATTCTCAGTCGGGGCCAAAATATGAAGTAGATCTGCAGGACATCTACTGACCATATTCAGGAGTAGTGGGGAGGGTGTTGGACAGGGGCCAATTATCTCTGTCAAGACCATAATCCTTCTACTTTATATTTTTCCCAGTGTTCTCCATTGGAGATCTGGTCTGTCACATCCTTTGGGCCCCTTGCTTTAGTAGCCACAAGAACAAGTGGGGGCTTCCAGTGGAAGGGTAGTTACAACCCATCTAGTGAGTCTCAAGACCCAAGGATTCAATGGCAGGTGCCTATTGCCTGTCAATCTAGCTCCTCTGTCAGTAACCACAGGGAGAGTCTTAATATGGGACACCTTGCCCCAAGCTGGGAGGGTATGATGGAACCTGCTCAATCACTTCTACCAGAGGAAGTCCTAGGGTGTGGAGGAGAGCCAGATTGTCTCCTCAATTGTGAGGCACCTGGAAATGGGTATCTGGTGAGGGACTAAATCTTTCTGGACAAGGTGCAATATCCATATGCACACACCCAATTGCCACAGTATGATTATGGTCTCCTTGCTGCTCCAAGGCTTAGTTGAAATTTGGGGGAGGACAACCAGATGTGCTTATCTTACTTCTTTAGGGATCCAGAGTCTGTGGCCATGGAGCACCTTTGGCTACAGTGTCAGCTGTTCCCTCCACACCACTGCCTCCTCTTCCCTTAACTCCAGCTGACCAAGAGTTTGTTGGAGGACAGGGTTGGATGCGAGGTAACAAAGAATCACCCATTTAGTTTGTTGATCAGGGTGGGAGGGACACCCTTATCATAAAGTTGGTACAACCACAAGAGATCTTCTCCAGGCCTCTGTCCATACCTATCTTTTATATACCATACAATCATCTCTGTAACTGCTCATACTTTTGTTTTCACCTCCAGTTCCCCATCTTCACTTCTAATAGTCTGCTGAATAATGACCAGCCTCACACTAACCTCAAAATTCGTCTAAGTGGTCTGAGTGCTGGTGTGCTTGTTCCAGATGAGAACAAATATATGAAATCATGAGCCAGGGTATGTATGCTGGGTGTTGGAGGACACAATAGCATTGGTCTCAGTGTGGAAACAACCAGCTAACTCCCCATGGACCCCCTGGCATTTATGGATAAATCTTCAAATTCCCATTTATCACTCTCATCCCTCGTAAGATGGAGACAGCACACCCTAAGTCCCAGAACTATGGGTTGGTAACTCAACCCAGGATGGTAAGATGCAGCTGACCCCTCAGTTACCACAGAGCCATGAGTCCTGTGTTGCTCAAGATGCTCTTGTGGAAAAGGAATGCAAGAGGGATGAAAAGCATGGCCAGAATAATCAGCCCACCTCATACGTCCCCATGCTCCTGGCTTGCTGTCCCAAAATCTGTGGACTGAGTTGCTACATGGTTTTTTGTGGGAACACAGGCTCAGGCAAAATAGAAACTTTCTGCAAATGATTGTTTTAATACTTACACATCACAAAGGGTCCAAAAGAGGAAGAGATCTATTATGGCTAGTTTCCTGGGAAGCCCAACTGCTCGGGTAAGGGTCACTGGATGGCAGCTGTGCAGGCCCCACTTTGCATGGGAGAGGAGAGAGAATCTGTTCTGCCTGAGGGGGATATTTATACAAGGTGGGGGAGAAGGGTACCCTTCCACTGAGAGTTCCCAGCCTAATAAGCAGATGGAGCTGCTAGTTCCTGGGAACTGTGGAATGGAAATGTATTGAAACATCTGAACATAATAGAAAAGGAGGCTGGGAGGTGGGTGGTGTGGGTCATAGGTAGGTGTTTGGAGATGGCTGCTAGATTTGCCTATGACTTCCTCAGCATTTGATATATGATTTGGATCTTTGGTTCTTTAATGCAGGACCATAGGGTCTAACAAATTCAAGAAAAAATCAATTCATTACAACTCATGATAAGAACTAAATAAAATAAACAGCTTACTATAATCAAAAATACCGTAGAAGTGGGGCTTTGTGTGTGTGTGCACACATTTAAGATAAACCTTTATGAGGAAATATGTAAAATGAGTCTGAAATATTAAGAGGTTTCCAAGAGTGGAAGAGGAGAAGCAAATGTGAGGATCATGAAGCAAGAAATAATTCAATGTAATGTATAGGACCTGAAAAAATCCTATGTGCTAGAGAATAGTGCAGGAGGATGAGAGATGTGAAATGGATTTGGAGATATAGATTAATACAGAATCTGATAAGACATGGTAAAGGTTAGTTTAAATATTTGGTTTGTTTCAAAATGCAGTGGAAAGCTTTTACAGAGTTGTATGACAGGATATGATTCACAATTTAAAAAGACTTCTTTGGCTTTTGGTGAAGAGTTTACTAGAAAGTAGTATTACGGAAATAGGGAGACCAATTAAGAAACAAATGAGATCAAAGTATGTAATGAGGTAGCTAGATTTAAGGTTGTTCCAGGGGAAATGGATTATAAAATACATTTTAAATGATAGATACTTAGAAATATTCATCTGTCAGTGAGAAAACAGAACATACCATGGCATACATTTTTATGTCTAAAAATATGCTTCTAAACATATTTATTTCCAAAAATAGCTCAATATCAATAACAATAGTGAAATTAACATATCCATATTTTGAATGAGAGAGCAGGATTATGAAGGGTTTCCTGGGTTTTTTTTAATTGTTTTATTTTTTTATATTGTTTTTTGTTTTAAATATCTGAAGGCTACCTTCCAGTTAGTAATAATTTTCATTCTTCTGAGAAAATAATTTAAACAGCCACCTATACTTATATTCCAAATTCTTAATTTTTCAAGACTTTTAAATTTCTTTTAATTAAACCTGGAAGAAATTATTTATCAAATATTAATCATTGACAAAGATCTGATGATAAATACTTTATGGTGGGTATATATAATTTTTGACAAAGGAAACATTACTAATATTAATGGTATCTAAGACAAAATTTATAAATGAGATAAAAGTAGGGTATAGTTTTATAAGTCAATCAATAATTAAGAGTTGAAATTATTGTAGGTGATTGGAGCAAATATAAATATATAAGATTATAAGATATAGAATCAAGGCACTTAATGTAGCAGTTTAATAGTGTTGGTGAATTCCAAAAAGTAATATTGGATTATGTTTGTAAACTGATCCTTTCCTCTGGGCATATTATTGGAGTCAGAGGTTTTACTTTTACTTGATTAAATAATAATTAAGGCTTTGATGGGGCCACGTCAGTAGGATGTTACATCTCCACCCCATTGGTGGGTGGGGACTCACAGAGAAACCGCACTGCAGAGAAGGGAGTTTGGAGTTTTTGTGCTGGAGCCCCAGGAAGTAAGTACACAGAGTAACTTGGTCGTGAGGAAGGAGAGTAGGCCCCTGGAAAAGAGACAAGCCATTTGCTCCACAGCTGGCCTTGTGGAGAGAACAAAGCAGCTGAGCCCTGAGAGAACTAAGCCCTGGGGAGAGAGACAAAGCCTAAAGAGTCTGACCATGGAGCCTTAAGAGGAAAAGGAAGGCTGAACATCGACAGCCATCTTGCTCCAACACGTGACAACAGACTTTAGTGAGGGAAGTAACTTACGCTTTATATCCTGGTAACTGTAAGCTTCTACTCCAAATAAATACCCTTTATAACACCCAACAGATTTCTGGCATTTTGCATCAGCACCCCTTTGGTGACTAATACACTTACCAATGTGCATATTAACAATTTTAAAAATATCTTGTTCTCTGCATAGTTCTATTTTGTGATTTTTTCAAATTTTATAATGCTGAATATCAACACATACATGTAATAAAAGGATTTCAAAGATGAATCAAATTAGTTTAAAGCATAATATATCATGAAGGTATGCTTTACAAATACAAATTTAATACAAATTTAAGTCTAAAAATAAAGACTTGCAGGAGAATCATGCTAAGAAAATATAAAATATATATTTAAAGGTTAATAATGAGGAAAAAATATGGAAATCAGCTAAATAAATATGAGAATGTTAGTAAGTAAAATGATATTAACTAAGGGTCCATTGATTATATATGAAATAATATTGTGAGTACTATGCTATGCATATTAAATCCTAATACACATGGCTACAAAACATTCATTTAAAATAAACTGTGCACATAGGTCTCTAATGTTTTGTTTTAATTTTTTTCTCAGGCAAATTCTGCCTTTGCTGCTGTGTCTCCATCACTGAATGATGGTTTCCTCAGCTATAGTAACTTATCATTTCCCACTTTCACTCAGTCATAAAGCCACGGTATTTTCTTCATGTAAATTTTTAAATCACCATATTTTTTACCATACCATCAACACACAGGGTGATAATGGACAACATAAAATATGTGCATGCAAAGTGTCCCTTTTCTGATTGAGGAGGAAAAATTTTCACTTATTCATAGCAGAATTTATTTCTCTTGTGGAAACTCACACCTCTTTAAAGGATAATGCCATATTCTCTGGTGTTCATTTTTTCCTCTGGGCATCTACTAGGTCTGCTAAAAATTCGTTTATTCTCACAAGCCCAATGCTCTGTGTTTATTCTGCTTATGTACCTGCAGTTCATGCCAGAAAATTTTCTTGAATCTAAGTTAATGCTGTGACATATACAAACTTGGAAGGGTGCTAATTTCTTTGTTTTTCTTCCTTTTTGTTTTTCTTTTCCCACAAATTATGAAGCGGCTTAACCATCTCTGCTTATACTCCTAGAGTCATAAGATTTCTCATATAAAGAAACCTTTCCCTTTCTTTCTGTATTATCTTTTTTTTTTCAACAATGATCAGTCTTAGTCTTGAGATCAGAGAAGAGTTCATATACCACACCAATCTTGTCATTAATCAACATGAATAAATGTGAATTATTACAAACCCTTAAACAAGAAAACAGTTTCAGAGTAAATGTCACCAGTTCATCAGAGTGTGTTTTCATTATCCTTTAATTAACGAATTGGACATGACCTGTGCTAAATATGAATCTCTGTTTAAATATCTTTTAAAGCGTTTTTCTAAGTAGACTGTCAAGCACAGCAGAGAAGGACTGCATATCAAATCACTTTAAGAGTATCAAATCAAATTATTTTTTTCACTGTAACTAGGGTAGGATAAAAATTAAAGGTGGATATTCTTTCAGTCTAGAACACAGTGATGAGTTAAATATAAATAAATCCAAACATTACTTGCCATGTAGAGAATTGTATTGCCTGAAGAATTATAAGTCTTAAAAGCAATAGTTTATGGCAGTTTATCTAAAGAATACCTAGTCTCCCAAACCTACTGTAACAGAAAAGGACAGGCCTTCATGTGGACTTGGATAACTATAGGCAATGGAGAATTTCTCAGAATGGAGAGAGGGGTCAGATTTGCCAATCTACAAGGGAGATCCTCACAGAGAACAAGACTTTGGATAGCCGTATTGACAAAGAAGTTCATGCGAAAGCCAGCACAAGAAGTAATTGATATTTATGCCCACCAAGTTAAATATGTGTAACTGAGATTTAAAATAATGTCAGGTGAAATCATAAAATAACTTTTAAATATATATTTCTCATATCACTCTCCTTTAAACAAATGCCTCTTTGTTCTATATCATTCAGCCAGATCCTTAACTGGTCAGCTACTAAAAAACTAATTTTCAGGTATTAAAGCACACCACAATCTAAGTAAAACTTACAATTAAGTTGAAATTTTTCATTTTTTCCATAGCCATTAGCATGGCTTTGGCCCAGAAATCCTCAGTGGTGAAGAGTAGTACGGCCTGTCTTTTTTATTCTTAAGCCATCTCCTCTTCTTCTCAAAATAGATGCATATTGGGATTTGGGTGTAAGGATAAAAAGATGAGTAGAGGATAAAGGATACATTGTTTGGGAGGCTCCGTTATAATATGGCATTTATGCCTTCTGAAGTGCAAATGCCAAATGTCACTTTTAATTTTGTGAGTTATGGGGTACCTTTATGCATTTTTAGAACCCTTGCTTGAAAACTTCTGAAGTCAAGTTTGCTAACACAGATGGCTCTTTTTTGAATTAATTGCATATGACTCCCTCCTCAAAATTGGTTTCTGAGGATGGGTTCCTGAAAACTCTTTATGCTAATGTCACTTTGTTCTGTCAAAAGACTCTTTATGTTAGTGTCAATTTGTTGTGTCAAAAAGATTTCTCAAGGATGTCTATATACCATCTATGACATCCATTTTTTCCCATAGGAAACAGTTGACATATTTGACTCCCTAAAAATGGGAGTGCAGGATTTCACTTGCTCTGCCTTAGAGCCTGATCCAGCTCTAAATTTTCCTAGATGAGTGTCAGGCACCAGACCCTGCCTTTCAAACTCTAGGATGCATGCCAAATATTCCTATAATTTCTTGCCAACCTTCTTTCACAGCAGAAAAAAGTAAAAAAAATAATAATAATAATCAACTATTCTCAAAAATATGCTTTCTAAACAAACTTGTTCATCTCAGATAAATCATATATATATATGATAAATC
>JAQZBX010064238.1:0-16536 GCA_029593785.1 Cabassous unicinctus
TAATAATTTAACAAAATATCATAAAATGACAGAAGATTTCAATCTATCTTTTGAGAGTCCTCAGTAGACTATGAAATTTGGCTCCAGATTATCAAGTTTAGGACATGTCCTAGTAAAATGGTTAGACTTGAAATAAGAAGAAAAGAATATCATCTTTGGTCTCCATGAAAAAAGATCAAGTCACTTACACAGAAAAGATTATTAAATTGATATCAGCTTTACAAACAATAACATGTGATACAATACAATATGAGACATATATAAAATATAATGCTAACGAAATGTTGAAAGTATTAAACTAACCAAACATCATTCAGATGAATGCTGGTGCAGTTAGCATTATTAGGTGCAAGAATCTTGCTCTGTCTTGTGATAATAAAGGTAAAGAGAATCACTCAATGATAAAGTTTCAGGTTATCTGTAACACATAGCAATTTTACATTTGTGTGTACCTAATTACATAATCTTCACATACATTTTTAAAAATTTGACAGAGAGAAAAGGAGAAATAGAAACATCTATATTCATGATGGAAGATATTACGTGAGTAATCAGAATTATAACAAAATATGCCAGCAGCTAATGAGTGTTGGTCATTGTAACTTACCTTCCTTCCAAAGTATTTTAAGTACTTTTCAGAGTAATGTTGTGGTCAGCAGCATAGTGGTCCCCCAGATTTGCCCATTTTCTAATCCCTGGAATCTGTGACAAGATTAAGTATCTTGAGATGAGGAGACTGACCTGGATTATCTGAGTGTGCCCAATGTAATCACAAGAATCCTTATAGGTGGAAGAGAGAGGACAGAGAGTCAGAGTCAGAGGGAGATTTGAAGATGCTCTGCTGTGAGCTTTGAAGGTGGAGGAAGAGGCCATGAGCCAAGGAACTCAGGCTGTCAGTACAAGCTGGAAAAGGCAAGAAAACAGCTGCTCCCCTAGAGGATCCATAAAGTAACACAGCCCTGCTAACACCTTGATTTTCAGCTCAGTAAGAAAACTCTCTGTCTCTTGACCTCTAAAACTTTAAGATAATATATGTTTTGTTACATTAAGTTTGTGGTAATTTCTTACAGCAACGATAGGAAACAAATACAAATGGTTACATTTTGTGAAGAACACATGATAAAGTTAACCAATATTATTAAAACATCTGAAAAAACCATTGCATTTGTATTTTGTTTTAAATATTTTATGTATAAATGCAGATAGAAATGTAAGTAGAAGTAAATAAACATATAGGTTATGGAAATATGGGTGTATTATTTCCAGGATTTTTTTCATGTTTAAGAATATCTGCCTGATTTCTTTACATTAGTTGCAATCTTGGCTGGGTGCAATATTTGAAGGCTATACTTTTTTTCTTCAAAAATATCTCAACATATTTCTCTGGTTTTCTGACATACATATTTTTGTGGATAAATGCATGCTTATTTATTGACTTATTTTTACCTGATCTTTTGGAGAAACTCAAACATTAAAAAAAAGTTCAAGTTAGGTCTTCAAATCCATTATTGCATTTCAAATGGTACTAGTAATAGTGTGTCCTTTCAATTCTCAGAAATGATTTTCTCAATTATAGATTCGGATTTTTACTTTTTATTTGTTGGTTTCTCTGCTCCCTATGTTGTATGATCCTTGCCCTCCACATCTACCATCTTATCTCTCATTTTCTTTTTTCCCTCAGCATTTAAAGTAAATTTATTAAGCCATTCCAACAAGCTGTTATCACAGCTCTTAAATATATTGATTTATTAACTATGAATAGATATTTTACAGCTAAGGATTAATAAATATTTAACATTAGGGTTTCCTTCAGTTCAATTTTATTCACTAATTTGTTCCATGAATACTACAATCCCATCCCACTGTGACAGGTACCTTTTATTTGCACCTTCTGGTCCATTAACCTCCCTTTTTCATTCACCCTGATCTGTTTCCCAGGATGCTGGTATAAATGGACTGCATTATTGGACTCCATTTTCCCCTGGCCCCCAATTGGGTTTAGATCTGGGCAAAGGAGGAGAATGAGGTCAAAATATTTAATTTCCTGGCTCCCTCTCTGTAATTTGAGTTCAGCTTGGCCACTGAAGCCTTGTGACATGTATGGTCTCTCAAGGTGTAGGTAGATCTAATGACTAACCAACCCAAAGTATTCAGTATAAACTGGTTTAGTTTACTGCCTCATCCTCAAATTTGACATCTGAAACAATTCTCTTATAAAATGGAATTGAAATATAGTATGTAGACCGTGAACAGGTATAAAGACACAAGTGATTTGCTTGGTGTCTTCTCTGACTGCTTCACCACCTCTCTTAATGTCCATTTATGAAATTTTAGGATGCTTCCCCAACCAATTAACAGAGGCAAGCGTAGCCTGAATTTAGATGTGGATCTGCATCATATGCTGGTAGTAAAATCGAAAAACTGCTTCCCTATAGCCCATTTAGTGGTGACCATGAAAAACAACGGTGATAAAAAATTACACCAATGGGAAGAACTTCAGATAAAATATATATACTATATTTTTATATATACACATACACTTATGCATATGAACATATGTGTGTACATATATATGCATGTGTAAATATATACATAAATATTTATGTGTGCATGTGTGTGTGTATATATATATATAGTTGGTATATAGTTGATATAGATCATATGTAGTTGTCCATTTCCCGTGAGAGGAGAGATAACCTGAGGTATGGTTTTATACTTACTCCCACGTACATGTATGACAGCTGTTCAGGACCTTATAAGAAAATAAAATTGAGATTGCTGGCAGGTCTGAGAAGAAGTTATATGGTTGAGCCTCTTATAGTAGGCAGAGAAGATAACAATATTTGTATATTCTACATCAAAAGCTTTCAATGATCAAGTGGATAAGATGAAACATTCTGTGGTGTCTATGAGCATTTTTCCCTATGCACTACCAGTGTTTGCTCAAAGAGTCCATGCAAGTAGTATGATTAACATGGAGAACATTTTTGGCACAAAAATTTAGTTTTTCTTTCAACATGGCTGTTCTGTCTACTACTATTGGTGAATGCCTAAACAGCTAAAAGAAGAGGTCACACAGAGTTCACTATATGCCATCATTCCTGTTTTGGTTTCCCAGCTACTAAAACAAATACCGTAAAATGAGTTGGCTTGAACAGTAAGAATTTATTGACTCATGGTTTTGAACATAGGGAGAAGCCCCAAAATTGAGGCATCAGCAATGCAATGCTTTTCTCCCAAAGGCTGTGGCATTCTGAAGCTCCCTGATGGTGACTTTTGGGGTCCCTTAACATTCTATTGCATGGCAAGGCACATGACATTGTCTTTTTCTTTCTCCTCTGGATTACATTGATTTCTAGCTTCTTCCTGTGGCTTTTTCTCTCTGTCCTTGAGTTTTATTCTGCTTAGAAAGACCTGGGTAGTCCAGATTAAAACCCAACCTAACTCAGTTGGGCCAAATCATAACTGAAGTACACTTTCAAAAAATCCTATTTACAGTGGGTTCACACCCACCAGAATGTGGATCAAGACTAAGAATATCTCCAAACAGGAATACATAATTCAATCCACCAGAGTTGGCTACTCTTTAATTAAAAAATAACACTTTTATAAGTCTTATTCATACTGGGTTCACACCCACAGGGATAAAGTTAGATAAAGAACATGTTTCTCTGGGGTGCATAATTCAATATACCATTCAATCCACCCTCCAGATCCCAAAAAGACATGTTCTTCCCACATGCAAAGTATAAACATTCCATCACAACATCACAAAACCCTTAAATCATTTCAGTAACAAATTCTCGTCAAAATCAGTTATGAATGTGCTCCATCCTGAGGCAAAATTCCTCTGTCTGATGGACCTGTGAAACCTAGAGAAAAAAATTTTCTACTTCTCAAATACAATGTTGAGACAGGTATAAGATAGAAATTTCCACTCCAGAAGGGAGAAATTGTAAGGGAACCAGGGTAAGGGGTCCCAAACAAGTCTGAAACTGAGCAGGGCAAACTCCATTAGATCTCAAAGTTGGGAGCTATCTGTGGCTTGATGCTTTGTCCTCTAGGCCTGCTGGAGCAGCAGCCCAACTCCTTCCAAGTGCTTGTAGAGTGACCATGTTCTCCTTGAACACTGTGGTAAAGGCCCTAACCTTTATCCAATTTCAAAGCCATTTCCACATTTTTAGTTATTTGTCATAGAAGAACCTTACATCATGGGACCAAAACAGTCTTAGTTTCCAAACAAATGCCATACAATAGGTTGGTTACCCCACAGAAATTTATTGGCTTATTGTTTTGGGGCTAGGAGAAGTACAAAATCAAGGTGTCAGCAAGGTGGGGCTTTCTCCCCAAAGACTGTGGCATTCTAGGCTGGCTGCCAGCAGTCCTTGGGGTTTCTTGGCTTTTCCGTCATATGGTGATGTCCTCTCCTTTTTCTTCTGGGATCCATTGACTTTACGCTTCTTGCTTCCCTGGTGGTATTTTCCCTGTGGCCTTCTGTATAAGGCCTTCAGTAATAGGAATAAGATCCATTCTGATTCATTTGGCCACATCTTAATAACATCTTTAAAGTCCTATTTAGGATTAGATGAAATAAAAGTGCTTAGAGAGAACTTTTTTGGAGCAATGCTTCCATAACTTATTAAGCTGCCTTTTGCCTATTATTTTAATTTTTGAATTTGAAATAAAGTTTGAATTCTAAATAATGTCCTATGTATAATGGGTTAACACCCAGAGGAATGGAATAAGATTAAGAACATGTTTTCTAAGATACATAGTTCAATTTACCACAATTTCCCTGAAGGATAAGTCTCGTGGCAGTTCATTACATTGGACTCCTCCTATAATTGAGAGCTCTGCCTTTTGTACTCATATAAATAGATATTTAGGCAATGTTTAGATATGGCTTTCCTACCCACTGTATTTTTACCAATGCCAAATTGATTGGATTTAAAGGATTCCTTATCCATCATCATGTGAAGTAAAAATGGGAATTCTCTGTCTGAATGCTGAAATCACTTCCCCTTTTAAGGCCTTCAAACTGATTGGATGAGACATCACTCATTGTTGATGGCATTCTCCTTAGTTGATTGTAGATGTAACCAGCCATCTATGCAATCAACTCATATTCAATTAGCCTTATGTTTGCTTGATCAGACAATTGGGCACCATTACCTGGTAAAGTTGACACATTAGCCTAACCATCAAACCATGTATCCACACACCAAAGAGAGTACAGTCACAAACAGAGGAAGATTGCAGTAGGTCCACACCAAAGGAATTTGAAATTTAGTGATCTTCCCAATTACCATGCCCAGGAAAAACCTGACTTGATAGAATGCTTAAATAGCAAGCAAAATGCTTAATTAAGATGCAAACTAAACCTATGGGGTTTTGTGTGTAATCATAAGCAAGAATGCATATGCCTAAAGAAGTAACTGACAAAATATGTTGTGTCACTTGTGGCCAAGATACAGAAAAATTGAAACTTGGTTGTTTTGGGTTCCTCTTGTTATTGAAACTGCAAGCAGAACAGGGCATGGCTATCCTGGATGGGGTAATTTTTGATACATAATACAAGTAAGGAAGACAGAAGGTCAAATACAAAGGATGGGCAGGGACTTCTCAGAGTGACTACTCTCTTGCCCAGGAGTTTCAGTTTCCTGAATCATGGAAAAGTTATAGCCATCCAATAAACACATGACTTAGTAAGATGCCCAGAATGTAAGATTAGGTTTGATCTTCAGGCAAGAAAACATATCTTCTGACATCCAGGGGAAAGGAAATATAGATTGGAATTAGAAAAAAACAGCTTTATTAACAAACTCCAGCCTTGTGACAAGCTTAGTGTTTGGTTTTATATTGCATAAAAGCAACTGATATTGAAAAGTATCTCTGTCACATATATGTAATTTATTCTTCTTTCTCCCTTTTGGTTTTACCTAAAAACTTATCTGAAAGACAAGAGTGAACATGATCAAAGTGACATAACCTCATGATTCAAAGATCACTGCTGGGATTCTATGTATTTTCAGTATCAGGACATAGGCTTTTTAGCAGATTGATAGGCAAGAATTCATAATGAGGGACACCCCTCTGCATCTTTTTCCACACTGTAGCCTAAGTTTTTAATATATATTTATTAATGTCATCCCAAATGCAAACATAAGGTTTCTGGTGCTGAGCAGATTATTATTTACCCACAGAAAATAACTACACTAGTTCCCCATGACCCAATTTCCCCTTTCAATATTGATGTGATGAGATCCTGGTTGGATTCTGACTCTACACACACCAGAGTTTGTACTGTAGATGAGGAACTGGAAAATATGAATCTGGGTGATTTAATGAGAGAAAAGCTGTTTCCCCTATTCTTATAAGAGAGAAGGAGAGATCATCTCCTCAGTGTAAACAAAGTCTACTTGGGAAGAATTCTGGGTTCTTACCTTTTAGGATGTAACTAAATGCTCCAGAAGGAAGATAATGCTAGAGTCTGTAACTGTACAACTCAGAGATGTGTTAATGATTCTGTGTCATGCACTCCCCTTGAAGTATAAACACGTCCTTCTTCAGGACAAATCTCTCTGGAGTTTTTACTGTCTAATCAGTCATAATTTAACTCCCAAGGCTTTTTCTTTTATAAAAAATTTCTCAGTTTGCCTTCGCTAGAAAGCTGACCTACTGAAGACTACTACACCAAAGAGCTACATCACCTCTGATTTCTAGTTGTGTTTTCTAAATGCAGACCACTGGCAGGAAATGCAAGGGAGGGTTCAGACTGAGCTCAGAATGTTCATTTTCCTTGCTACTTTCCTGTGAGGCCATCTTGGTCTGGTAGTGTACCTTAACTGAACTCCACTGCTTCTTGCAAGGCAGCTTTCTCTATAGGAACATTTCCCTCCAGTTTTCAGTAACCTTTCCCTCCCTTAGCTCTTTGGCTTTAAAGGTGATAAATTTCCATTATACTAACCTAGCTCACTGCATTCTCTGTACCTTGTTTTCTCTATGCACATGTGTAAATAAATTCATTTCATTGTTTAAGTGTATCATATCCTTCCTATTGAGAGTGTTTTTATTCTACTTCTTTTTAAAAACCACTTTTACATTTTGGATTTTTCTTTTGGCCAAAGAACATGTGAGATACATGGATTGGATTCTTCATCCCTAATTTTTCCCTCTATGTCCATTTTATTTTTCATTAGGCAGTACTATCAATTCATATTTGTGGTACCACTTGTCTTATTTTTTCCACCTATGCAAAGTGAGTACTTCTTTGAACTCCTATTTGATTTTATAAAATTTAGTTGAAAACTCCTTGACACTTGAAGCCAGATGACACATCATCTGGCTTCAGTTTCCTCACACATCCTAAGTTTTATTTGAAATGTCTTATGGGTTGATTTGTGTTCCCTCAAAATATGTCAAAGTCTTCACCACCAGTATCCGTGAATGGACATTTATTTGAAAATAAGGTCATTGTAAATGGAATTAGTTAAGTTAAAATGAAGTTTTACTGAAGTAAGTTGGGTCCTTAGTTAAATATGACTGGTGTCCTTAAAAGAATAGGACATTTGAACGCAAACACAGACAGAAGGGAGAAGCCCTGTGAAGGTGGAGGAGGCAGAGTTTGGAGTGATGAATCTACAAGCCAGGGAACACCAAACTTTGCCAGCAAACAACTGAGGCTGGAAGAGGCAAGGAAAGAGTTTTCCTTGCAGATTTCAGATGGAGCATGGTCATGCTGACACCTTGATTTCAGACTTCAAGCCTCCAGAACTACGTGACAATACATTTCTGATGTCTTAAGACAGAAAATTTATGGTACTTAATTACAAGAGCCCCAGGAGACTACAACAGAAGATTTGGCAGGGCTTCAGACCACTAGTCTAGAGAGTGATGATCTGAGGTTCAGTAGAACAGGATTGTCTTGGGACAATGAACAACAGAAGCCTAGGACCTTGGGCTTTGCTGTCTTTTCTGAGACCCTACATCAGGGTCTACTTCATTACTCCTTAGGAGTTTCATCTTGACTGTGCTACTTATCTCATACTAACCGAGAGAGAGAATGTACTATGCTGTTCGGAATTCATTTTCCAGAAGTATTTGTAAACACCTTAGATCAGTGAATCACTGGAATAGCTTATATTATAGCAGACCACGTATCTGAATCGGAAGCAGGTTTATTTTAATAATAACTGCTAGTATAGTGTTGGAAGATATTGTGCCAAATATTTGATGAATGCCTATAATTTGGAGAGTTCATGTTTTTAAAACATAATATATTTTTATCACTCTGTTAACTATTGAAATTAAACAATCAAAATCTTTTATAAACATCTAAAATTTTAAATTAAAAATAATAAGAAAATAAAAATTACAACATACTTCCATCTGCTTTCATTTCTGTTTAAAGTGCCAAATCATAATTTGAGGACAGAAATAGTTTTTCAACTGCCTAATTAAAATTTAAAATAAAAATTTAATTTATAAAATACTAAAGCTGATTTAAACATTATTGGCAGTTAAATTTTGGATTTGGGGAGGAGAAATAGAACAGTTTATAAAAGAATATATCACAAAATGGAATATATTTTAACTCTTTTTTCCTAAAAACTAGCAAAGTGCTACAGAATTGTTTAGACCTATATATATATATAGCATCTTTTTACTTGTTATCCCAATGCCAAATTCTCACCTGTCTTAATACTCTTGATAAGCATTAAATGCTTTCCAAAAATTATTAGTTGAAATTTAATAAAATGCTTTCCTAATTGTAATATAAAGAACTAACCCAAACTTTACGTATCTGTACCAGCTGTAGAAATGTATCCTTTGCAAATGCACTAAAAAATGCATTAGGTTGCAATGCTCCAAAATGTGTTTATCAATTGCAATGAATGTACCTCACTAATGAAGGATGTTGTTAATGTGAGAAAATGTGGAGGTGTGGGGTGCAGGGCATATGGGAACCCCCTATATTTTTTATGTCACATTTGCATAATCTAAGTATTTCTAAAAAAATAAAATAAATAAAATAAAATAAAACTGCATTAGGTCAAAGAAAACAAACAGAATATGAGTGCCCACAGCTCTCACCTTTTCCCGTTCTGTTTTCTTTTGAATATATCTTGGGAATAGTTAATTTGTGATTTCCCTTTAAATCGTATTACACAAGGCTGCTCTCTTAGGCTGCTTTTTTTTCTTTCCATTTGAATAGCCTAATTCTGCATTACCTTCACAGAAAATATATGCTGTTCAGGGCAGAAGAAATCTTGAAGCATAGAGGTCAATGGCTGTGTTGAAGTCAGCTAGAACAATCTGGCTCACAATAATATGGCTCTATTTCATGGAACATTTATTATTACAACTAAATATGGCATTGCTTCAGCTCGGCAAAAGTGATAGAATGCCTTCTGTAAATATTAATAACTTCACGGTTTTTATTTTGCAGATTCTTTTCCCCTGAACTGATCAAAAATATTTTTAGAATTGGTACCCAATGGTAGACAGCATATAGGTAATGTGGATTCAGAGTGATATTATTATGATCACATTTTCAGATCCCTAAATATTTTGTAAGAGATACTTCAAGACATCATATATCATTGTGAGTTCTACAAAGTGTTTCCCTTGCCTGTTTGTAAATATCTGTATTTTATGATGGTTCCTCACAAGTGCATTTGCATTGATGGTATTGACAGAAACTTCATCTATGTTTATTTTATTTTATCACTTTCTGTTGGAGAAATAACAAAAAAATAGGTTACTGATGTCCACATATCCATGGAAATTCATACACAGCAGGAAGCATATACTGTTGCTATACTTATGAATAATGGAACTGGAGCCTTTGTGGGTTGTTTTCCAATACTTTTTGCATGTGCTCTTCTTTCAAGGAATTGCATATGAATTTCACTAACAAGCTTTTATTATATACTTAAGCATTTATAGTGTATTTGTAGGTATATATGTAGGCATACACATACCTTGTGCATATATATATACATATATACATATTCATTCATATTTATGTAAATAGGAAATAAAGATATTTTCTTATCTCAAGCTCCAATACCAAGAAATAGTACAGACATAACTTATATTTAATGATGCTATACTTACTGTAAATAAATTATACATACTGTTATGCTTATTGTAAGATATATAGTTTTATATATTGTAAGATATATAGCTTTATATACAGGAAAATATCTGCTCATTTTTATTTTAAAAATGTCATAGTGTTTGAAACGACTGAACATTTTTGTTCACGTTTGTTCAGTTTGTTGTTCATGTTTTCTATTTATTTTTTCATTTTTCTTAGTCTCTTACTTTTTTGGGGAAATTTTCTGTGAGTCTACTACAATTGTGCAAATGTGTAAATATCTCCATATATTACTAAAAAATATTTTCTTTATAGTTATAGAAACTATTAACTACAGAATAGTAAGGGATATTGTGGTTTCCAGATGGAGTATAATTTCAATAAAAAATATTTCTCTTAAACTTTTCTGAAATTTTGAGTATCTAAAAATATTTTTGGTCTACTTCCATAGTGAGCTTTAACTTTGGCTGAGTTGGGAACCTTGTGTTTAAAATGAATTTATTATTTTACTTTGAGAGATTTATTTCATGCCTTTTAATATCAATTGCTGCTAATAAAATATGGTGGCAATATGTTTATTATTTATTTACTGATGATTGATTTTTGTTGTTCTCTGAAAGCTGTTTGGTCTTCCCTTTATCATTAGTGAAAATCTAAGTTATTTCTAACAGAAGTCTTTTTTTCCTTATTGTATTGGGCACTCAATGTGTGCATTAAATAGAAAGATTACAACTTTATAAATAAGCTCAAAAAACTCATCAAAGGAAAAGATTATGGGCAGAGGTGCATGTCTAATACTAATGGAACTAGGCTATTTTAGACGTACTTATTATAGTAGGAGGTAACAATTGGTAATTGACTTCTAATACGTGGCCACAAAGCAGCTCTACATGCAGGCCAGACTTAGTATAATCTTGTTGCTTCTCATAATGGATAAAGAAGCAATCAAAATTATTAACACATGAATTGAGCTTATGTGGGAAGAAATTTGGGGCAAATGTAGTTATTTTCATAATGGTTTCAAATGTCCACTGATTACTTTTTCTAGGAAGACTTTAGAAAATGTTTTATCTATATTCAATCTTTCCTTACTTCAATTTGTTCTTTCAATAGCAGCCAGTGTTCTTTCCAGGGGAAAAAAGTCTATGTTATTCTCTTGCTTGAAACCATTGATTAGTGCTCCATAGTTCTTTGAATCTTCACAAAACTTTACTTTGTCCTACAAGACATGAAATTATCTGCATCTTTCACCATCTCATTCTTGAAAGGTCTACATCAGAAGCAATGGCCTTCTTTCAGAATTCGGTTTTTCCTGCACTCCCACCCCAGCAAAGACCCATTGTAAGCTGCCTGCCCTGCTGGTGAAAATTGTCTTCCCTCTCCTCTTAATATCAGCATCCATTCAGTCATCTTAGCTCAGCACATGAATTGCTCTCCCAGGGAAGCCTTTCATAGCCTTCCTGGCTATGACATAGTTACTTTTACATATGAGGCTTTATGTTCATTGATGTAATTATTTTTATTAATTTCAATATCATCTGGAAGACAAAGACTCCTGGGGGCAGCTACTATTGCTTTCAGGGAATTCACAATGCCAACGATAGTGGATGACACTGTGTATGTCCTCAAAACACATTTGTAGAAATAAAGGTACATGGAGAGGAGAGAAGAAAATTAAAGTGTGAGAAAAAGGGTGAGTGAATGAACAAATGCTTGGACCATAGTAGCATTTGAAGATGATTAGGTTCTTTCATAACAGAATAATCTTTGAGACAAAGCAATGGCCTGTGAAATATTTGTGAGAAAATGGCTGTGGCAGACTTGAAAATAACTTATTTGATATCTGTACAGGGAAAAGTATAATCTACTATATATTGCTTTGTACAGAAAATTCTTGATTTCAAAGCTTACCATAGTCATTAGATTTTGGCAGTATTGCTCTAGGTAAAGTTATTTTAATGTAACCTTTTTTTTTTTCTTTTATGTAAGAATAGTATTGGGAGAGAAAAATCAGGCTAGAACTCACATTTAAATTTGAAAATTCAAACTTATAAATTTAGATGTAATATGGTTTCTTTCAACATTATACTCTTTAACAAGATTCACTGTGAAATCTAAGACTTACATATGGTTTAAATGTAAAATTTGGCGTCATTTATAAATCTTTATAAGGCTTTGAATAAGATGTTAGACGAAAATTATCTTTGAGAATATTTTCCTTTTGAAATGATAACATCAGTAGATAAATATGAACTATTAAAATTGTGTTATAACACTGCTCACTGACAAGTCATCACAATGAATTTTATTCCCAACTTTAAGTTACTTTTCTCTGAGAAATTTTCTCTCTCCACAATCAGTATAATTTTTAGGAGGTTATTAAAGGAGAAGAATGTATTCCAAGAGATATTTTAGCATTTGGCTCATCCCACCGATCCTCCATGTGTGAGAATTAACTTTGTGTCCTTTGCCCAGCAGTGTAATAGTTTACACTAATCCATTTGTTCCAAGAGCACCATTATAGTTTAGAGATTTGTCATCAGTGGTAGCTCCAAGAACACACCCAAGATTTCCTGCTGGATGCTGTACATAACCTGCATTGCTTCTGGGACTGTGCATAGGAATGATTAGGCTCTGTTATATGGAACTGTCACCTTAAAGAAAGGGAACTAGTCAGGTGGGTTTAACCTATTCATAAGAGCCCTTTAAAAGCAGAGAATTTTCTCTGGCTGGTAGCAGAGGAGAAAATAAGAGACATGAAGCTCAAGAAATATTTGGCAGGCTATTGCTGGGGGACCAGAAGTCAAAGAATGTGGATGGCCTCTTGGATCACAGAATGGCCTCAAGCTAAAAATCAGCAAGAAACCTCACCCTCAGCATAACAGCTACAAGGAACAAAAATTCTGCCAACAACAAGAATAAGCTTGGAAGTGGATTTTTTTCCAGAGTCTTGAGACAGGAACATGGCACTGATTTCAGCCTTGTGATTCTCTGGGCAGAAAAACCAGTCATACCTTGTGGACTTCTGACCCCGTAGAACTGTGAGATAATAAATATGTATTGCTTTAAGCTGTTACATTTGTGGTAATTCGGTACACGATGATAGAAAAGTAATACACTGATTGAAAAACTGAGTAAGCATAAATTAACAGTTGTAGGGTAGATGGGGGAAATCTAAAGCTCATTTCATTTTATAAAAAGCCTTACTAAGGACCTTAATTAAAAAGTTCTCATCAGCAATAAGATTATCCATAAAATAAATTTCAAAATGACATTCTAGAATTTGGTACCTTTTCTTTGAGTCCATAGATTGAATTCAAGGGGCTAATGTACTTGTGTTGTTCATTTATTAACCTCCAGATGAACTGTAATATTTTCTTCAATTTTGAATGCAGACAACAAACTACCACATATTAGCAGTATCTAAGATTTTATCACCAATAAAAATCATAGACACTTTCATCTCAACTTAAGGAATTTGCAGCTATCTAGAAATACCATCCAAGCACATATTTACCTTAAAGTGTTTTAGTTATTACAAACACTCATGGATCTTTTTATTGTGCATATATTTCTGTATTAGTGCCAAAAAACTGCTGAAGCAAAGTATGAGAAATGGGTTGGATTTTATAAAGGGGATTTATTTGGGGTAAAAGCTTACAGTTCCAAGGCCATGAAAAGTCCAACTCAAGGTACCATGAGAGTTGCTTTCTCACCCAAGTCAGCTGCCACGTGTTGAAACAAGGTGGCGGGCCATCTCTGCCTGGTCTCTGCACCTCTGGGCTGTACCGTCTCCCAGAGCTCAGTTGTGGGCAACCAGGCTTAAGACTTGTCTCTTACTGGACCTCCTCTCTCAGGCTCAGCTTCTCCACTTTCTTCCTGATTTCAGCTGTAAGCTATCAGGCATATGACTCATCTCTTCCCCAATGCTCAGCTCTTTTTGGCACCCCTTTTTCTCAAATTGCAGGATCAAGAAAATGGCAGAGCTCCCTTTTCCTGTGTGTTTCTGTTTTTTATCAGACCCAGCAAGAGGGTGGACACTTAACTCATGCCTCCCTGAGGTAGTCCAATTGAAAAAGTCTCACACCCACAGGAGTGGATGAGCCCACAAACATAATCTTTCTCTTTTGGGGATTCATAAAATAATTTCAAACTGCCGCAATTACCATAGCACATCTTTCTTTTTTTATATTTTCATAACTATTAATGGTATAACTGTATTTCATAATTGTATTGCAACATAATTGGTTTTCTTTGAATTCCCAAGTATTTATATTATGTATTTTAAAACATTATTCTGAGAAGGTGGCTGAAGCATCACTTGACTGCCATAGAACCCCTTGGCCCAAAAATATCAAGAATCTTTATTCTAAAGGCTTGACCATCCAGAGTCTTACTCTATCTCAGGAAGCATCAACTACAGCTGTAAGTCTTTCAGGAGACTTGAAAGCAAAAGAAGCTTGCCCCTTTGACGTATACTATGCTATTGAGTCCTCTGATTTGTATAGCTATAGCATTCAGTTAATTTTTTGTTAAGTTTTTGACATTAAAAGAACTTGCTTTCTTTGCCTGCTTCTATAGCTATCTGTCTTTCAATGACCCTCATAGTTGTTCTCTAATGGAATTTGTAACAATAGTGCTTGCTGTGTTCTTAGATTTTACAGCACTAGAGCTGGGGCTAATTTATCTCCTCCTAGGATCTGTTTCATCCAATTCTTAGAAATAAAACGTGTCTTAAGTGAGAATGAAATAAATCCAAATCAGGGATTTTTAAACCTCTTTTGAGCTTCTTCTTTTCAATGAATATATATTCTTGGCCCAAGTATTAAAAGAGGAAATGTTTGGGAGGAGGAGATGTGGGGAATAAACATTTTTCAGTGGTTCTATAAAAAGTCTTAGCCTATGGACTCATGGAAATATATACGATATAAAAATAGGAATGTTTGCTTTCATTTCCCTAGAAGCATTTTACACTTCACATACTGTAAGAGCCATTCACATGATTTATCTAGCATCCTCACTCTCAGTGACACCTCTTGAAAGTCCATCCTTGCACAGAATTTCAAAATAGAAGTTAGCAATGGAAATAGCAAAGTAAAAGCACAATGATTTGGCTGCTTTACTCTATACACAACTCTAAGCAGAAGAGTCCAGTTACGCTTCTCCAGCTCGTAATCACAAGGATGACTACATATACACAGCATGGTCTTCTTTATCCTCTGTGAATGACACAGTAATAGAATTATCTGGCTCACAGTGGGCCCAACAGTTTCTCTAAAAGGAACTTGAAATTGAAGGTGTTGAAGCTAAGCTTAATAGCACCTATCTAAACACACTTGTCATTGAATATTTAGAAGCTCAGCATTTCCTCCAATTTGAGGAGATACTATAATATACTTCTTGCAAATCCAGTGTATCTGTGTGTCTACCTGTATATATGAAATTATAATTCATTTGAACTTTCATTCTTTTCTTCAAACTATTATTTGCAGAAAGTTTTTCTCTTTAAGTATGAACAAAGAAGAAGGTTTAATATCTTTACATTATGTTTTATTTTTATTATATATATATATTTATAACAAAATATAAAATGTGTATATATTTAATTTCATAGAATCCAGGGCATGATTGCATGGTTTTTAATACTGGTCCAATGATTTGTGGTTTACTTTATACTGAGAACCAAGCAAGTGGAAATGAAGTCTTGCAGAGTTGCAATGTAATTATACTCTTGGCTCCAAATATCTGAAATACAAATATTAATCACAGATATGAACTGTCTCCTTATGGTCTCAAGAACAAATATATTATAACTATAATTGTAAAACAAAACAAAACAAAAAGATATTGCCTCAAAATGTAGGCCATTTACTCACTGTCACTGAAATATTAGAAAAGAATGAACGTTACATAAGGAAGTCTAGAAAGGAATTTACTCTCACAACCTTATTATGTTTATCTTAGGATTTTTTCCACTGTAGATTTCAACTTATTAGTGAATTGTGAAATTAATTTAGCAGACCATTATGAATATTTCTTTAAGAGTTTTCAAAAACCAGTTGTATTATGAAAGGCTTCAAAACATGAAAAACTAGAGAAAGCATTAAAATGTATCCAAATCACACATATTTAATAATTTGTATGTTGCCACAATTGCTTTGATTATTCCATTATTTTTTTATTCTTCTAATTTTTGTAGTATTTTAAAGCTAACCCACCCCCCTAAGTATTTTATCATTGGTTCCTTTGGTATCTCTAAAAATTAAGAACATTTTCTTACCTAAATACAATTCCATTACCCCACCTAAGAAATTGTCAATAATTCCTAGAAATAATATATTCTACTATTTAGTCTATATTGAAATACCCCTGATTTTTCAAAAAAACATTTCTAGGTTGGGTTATTTGAATTAATGATCCAAACAAAGTCTAAA